>CM042015.1:32988506-33273506 GCA_023525715.1 Cichorium intybus
AAAAACACATTACATTAAATAAAAAAACATTACATTAACTTGAAAAAAACGTCAAATTAATTTAAAAACATAAAAAAAAACCAAGCTGAAATAAATAAAAATAACATTCGTAAATAAAACGATTACTTTCAATTCGAGTATTCTTCGGAATCATCGGATGGTGGCATATTGAGGTCGAGATTTTGGAGTCGATATATGTGTTCCGCCAAATCGGCTCGAAGCTCGTGATGTTTCTGATTGTTTCGTACCTCTCTTCTTCTTGCAACGTACGGTGGGCTACCCGGCTCTATTGGTGGAATTGACGGGACTTCCTCATTTTCCACATACTGACATATCGCTTTTCCTTGATCTTCTATGATCATATTGTGTAAAATTATGCACGCATACATAATACGCGATCGCTTTTCCACCACCTGTGGACGTGCCGGATTTTCCAGAATTTGCCAACGCTTTTTAAGAACACCAAATGCTCGCTCGACATCCTTTCTCGCCCTCTCTTGAGCTGTTTTAAACTTTATACGCTTTGGATCACCTGGACATGTCAAAGATTTCACAAGCACAACATATTCTGGATATCTACCATCTACAAGATAATACCCGTATTTTTATGTGGTTCCATTTACTTGAAATGGACAATCCGGAGCGGAGCCGTTGCAAAACCCGTCGAATAAAGGCGACATGTTTAAAACGTTGATATCGTTAATTAAACCGGGAGCACCAAAGAATGCATGCCAAATCCAAAGATCCTGTGATGCAACTACTTCCAAGATGACCGTTGGGTAATTCTTATCACCCCGTGTGTATTGCCCATGCCATGCACTCAGGCAAGTGGACTAAGGCCAATGAAGACAATCTAGATTTCCAAGCATCCCAGAAAAACCGTGCACATTTGCGTGATGCGCGTACAATGCTTGAACATCACTGAATGTAGGTTTGCGTAAATACCTTGGACCGTATACTTCAATATCACATTGGCAAAACTTTTCCAAAGTTTCCCGTGTGGTCCGCTCCGACATTTGAAAATACTCGTCCCATGAATCTCCCACAGAACCGTATGCTAGTTGATGTACTGTACACGTGCATTTCTGTAACGGAGTGAAGCTTTCTGCACCTCTTTCGTCGGGACGTTGACTAATATAGTCAGAATAATTAGTCAAGTCGGTGGCAATACGCATAAATAAATGTTTCTGCATGCGAAACCTTCGGCGGAATTTTCTTTCGTAGATGGCATCATCATTAAAGTAGTGCGCCATAAGAAGATTATTTGCAGCCCAACGGTCCCTCAAAATAATTTTTTGAGATACCCGTTGTGAACTTTCGGCTTCGGATTCGTCTTCGTCTTCTAAAAGACCGAGCATAACTTCCATTGATTTGAGAGCCACCTCACCAATCATTAGTAACTGTTTATTTCTTTGAATTGGATTCATTTTGAAAATGTATATATGTTAACAGATGTGTATGTCAAATGGAATGTGTATATGTATATATAGATAATTAAAATTTTGAAAATTTTTTTTAATGCAATTTGACCGTTGAACGGTCCTTTCTACATCAAAAGGCACAATCTTTGACCACAAAGGAGGAGAGAGAACTCGACATATTCCTGCCGCTCAAGCCTTGCCGCCCATGCATGCCGCACCTGTGGGGCGGTGTTGCCGCCGGCATGCATTGCCAAATCATCTACCGCCGGCAAAAAACATGGCCACTCCGTATAGCCTTAGAAAACCATTTTACTTGGTGACCCTGTTTTACAAAAGGGAGAAGTTCTGAAAAGCAGTATATACTAAAAGCAAATATTTATAAAGATATAACTGGAAGCAAATTTAAATCAAAGAAATAATATATATATATTGGTGGAAAATATACGTGCTATTCTATAGTCTCATACAATGTTGTTGAAACCTTAGGTAGTGCTAATACACCATCCATGTAATACCATATCGTTTGGTCTAGATAGTCATCCCTTCTTCTTATGCTGCAATAAATCAATAAAAGAACAGAAAACGTAAAACCTTTCTCACACCCTTATCCGACTTTGCTTTGAGGGGTTTCAGCCCTAAGTTTTCAAGCACGTTTCAGCCATATATCTAAAAAACAACTTGGCCACACAAATACATAGAGAGAGAGAGAGTACGTATGTAGAGGATGGCAGCGATTGGAGGCAGTATTATGGTGGTTCGATGGTGCTGGTAAAGTAGATAAATGACAACGACTGGAGGCAGCTCTCCAGTGGTTAAGCTAGATCAATGGTGAACTTGCGATGGTGATGATGAAAGAAGCAACCTATTGGGGAGATAATAGTATCAAATTAAGCAAAGAATCCCACATTTTATGATTGGAGGCAGTATTCTGCTAACTGTCCAGATTGTGTTCATTGTCTGTTCGACTACATTAGCTGTTTTAGCATACCCAAAACAAATGTTGTAGGATAGAAGAAATATCGCATATCAGTTAATAAATCGGCATCTCAAACACACCTGCACTTTTTGTAGCTCATAGATATGATCTCCTCGTCTCCTTTATTAGTGTAATCTGCAATCCATGCTTACAGTGATCCAATGACCAGCCTAAAGTTGTAGGAAGTCTCAAGGTCACCTGCACTTTTTGTGGTATGAATATATGATTGATATGCTCATTTGTAGTATGAAACGACACCCACCTGCAACCAACTATAAAGCATTCAAATACCCATTAAAATGATTAATCACCACAAAAAGAAGAAATGCATTTTTCTTGGTACATATTCATTTTTATAAACATGGATATGTATTCAAAATCATTTTCAAATTATTACTTTCATCCGTGTCTACATCGAGCCAATTATAACCCTCCCACCTCGGGGAACAAAGGGCATAAAAAGCATCATATTACTGTGTTCTAAGATGGAGCAACAAAAAGTATAAGATTAAATTTTTAACAAAAACTACACATTAAGATCTAAATGAAATATTGTAGAAAAGATTAAAGAAAGACTACCCTATGAATCCACTGTTACTGCCTCATACCAGCTTCCTTTGATCATATTTTCCTTTGATTTCATTTGATTTCAATGATTGGGGGAGATCTAAAAATAAAATAGAAGAAAATTTAGAACCGTGAAAAAAACTAAAAATTTAGTCGATGGATGAGAAATATCAGAATACAAAATAGGAAAAAGATAAATAGTCGTATTACCTGGATGCCTAAATCCATATAAATTTGTCTCTCTCTTCACATAAGCAGTGTCATTAACAGAAAAACCCTAACCCACCAGCATGCAAAAATGAAAATCGAAAAGTTAACCGGATATAAAAGTAAATCTGCAATACAAATGTGATGATAGTGCGTTAGGGAACCAGCTAGAAAAGAACAATGGTGTATTAAAGTTAGGGTTTCTGATATGAGAGAAATGATGTTGCTATCATGGTGAGATGGATGGTGAGGCAGATTAGCAGATCGATGAGGATGGTGGCCAAGGTTTCCAGTGATGGTGAATGTTGGAGACGTGAAGAGCGGCGGTGGATGGTGGTGACTCTTGAAGATTGTTTGCGTATATATGTTCCTGTGTGCAAATAGGAGAGAAGAAGTTCCGAGGCGTAAGTTTGAGGCCAAGGATAGAAGATGAGAGTTAGGAGAGAGAGATAGAGAGAGAAAGAAAGTGAGTTTTTAAAATCGAAAATTCAAATGGGATCGGAGAATGGGAAAAGACATCTTTGAAATTTTAATCGTCCGCTCCAATTTTCATTTGAAATTTGAATTGTCCGCCCAATTTTCAGATGTGAGAGTGTTATGTAAATGTGCTTAAAAAGGTTGTACTATCTTAAATTTTAAGACATGCATGCATTAAGATACTTGTAACTTATATATGCATTATAATAGGTAATATATATATATATATATATATATATATATATATATATATATATATATATATATATATATATATATATATATATATATATATATATATATATATATATATATATATATATATATATATATATATATATATATATATATATATATATATATATATAGGGAGGGGATCAACATAAAACCCCATTTTATGCATAGAACCATAAAACCCCATTTTAAGCCAATGGATCAATTAATCAATGGATATGATTAAAAGGGTGTACAATAAGATTATGCACACTAGTTTAGGGAATTACATAATAGCAAGGGTAGAATGGGGATTATATATACTCAATACACATATGATCGCTATTTTCATTCTCCACCAAAAGCGATCATCACGTGAGATCATCTGATCGCCATTTCAATCTCCACCAAAAGCGATCATCACGTGAGATCTCGTGAAGAACAGATGAGAATCGAAGAAGGAAAAGCCACAACGTAACCTGTGCAATCAGATCTAGTATCATAACATTGAACTCTGATTTGAAACTTGTCATCATCAGTTCTAGGATTGGAAACTCAGAATCGATTGTAACCTGCAATCAGATCTAGGACCGTAACCTATTTCTGCTTCCATCTATGGTTTATCATCGGGTATGTAATTGATTTCTGTTAACATTTAATTTGAATTGCAAATTTCGCTTAATAACATTGAACTCTGATTTAAATGTGTTTGAGTGAATGTGTTTGAGTCGAATTTCTGGTTGTTTTCAATCATTCACATTCAATCGATTGATTTCCTGCTTCATTGGTAATTGTGTGTTCATATATGTTCATTAGTGAACATACTTTCAATTAACTAAGTGTTTTCCTGCTGCATTGGTCTTCGTGTGCTTATATATGTTCATTAGTGAACATATGTTCATTAGTGAACATATGTTCATTAGTGAACATGTAAAGGATGAAGTCAACCTCAACAATCTTACAAACAGATTTTCCTAGTTTTTTTTCAATTATTCAGTTGTTCAATTAACTACAAACAGGTTAAAGAAGAAAAAGAGAGATAGATCGAGATCGAGAATGAAAGAGAGAAATAGAGAGATCGAGGCAGAAGGATCAAAGAAGAAAAAGAGAGATAGATCGAGATAGATAGATCGATGCAGAGGGGCAGAGAGACAGAGAAAAACGGATGTTCATTTATGAACATTTGATATGTTTGATTTTTTGTATAAATGTATACATGTTAATCCATGTTCAGTAATGAACATTTGATTTTTTGTTTAAATATTCATCAATGTTCATTTATGAACATGTGTAATTTAAGAAACTTCTGCAATGTTCACTAATGAACATACGTATATGTTCATGGGATTTGATCATGTTTGTAATTTAGGAAACTTATGCAATGTTCACTTATGAACATACATATATGTTCATCAATGAACATACGTATATGTTCATCAATGAACATACGTATATGTTCATCAATGAACATACGTATATGTTCATCAATGAACATATAAGTGCAATTTACCATCATACCCTTATCACCTTAATTTGATCTAACGGTCAAGGAGATGGTTCTATGGTTCTATGCATAAAAATGGTTCTATGTTGAACCCACCCCTATATATATATATATATATATATATATATATATATATATATATATATATATATATATATATATATATATATATATATATATATATATATATATATATATGGATGAGTTCAATGCAGAACCAAATTATTTTGCCTAACTGCAGAACCATATTTTTCACTGTTGATCTAGTTTTGATAATAAAGGGTATGATGGTCCAATTAACATTCATATCCACATTTCCATAACAAAAAATATTTAATTAAAGGATCTAAGATTACGTATACATTGAGATACGATTTTTTATGGATTTACATTCAAATTTGATTTTCCGTAGTGCTGTTATCGTTTTTTCATCCATAAACATATGTTCATCCAAAAACATATGTTCATCGATGAACATATGTTCACCTATGAACATATGTTCATCAATGAACATAAATCTATTCTCATATCATGTATTGTATTTATGGATAGTATCGCATTTATGTATTTTCATCCATGAACATAAAACTATTCTCATGTATCCCATCCATGAACGCAATGTACATATAATGATCGTATTATCAGGTTAGTCCTCTGTGTTCATATATGAACATATGTTCATCCATGAACATATGTTTATCCATGAACATATGTTCATTTATGAACATATGTTCATTTATGAACATATGTTCATTTATGAACATATGTTCATTTATGAACATTGTGTTGGATTAGGTGTCTAAGCCATGACTATAATTAGTATATATTTAATTGATAGTAGCAAAGTCCTTTTGGATTGCCCTCATGGCTGACAATTTGACAGAATAACCTAAAGAGAGAGAGATTGATTTATTATGTGATTAATAAATCAATATAAATAAAGATAAATAATTTATTAATATATTATGTGGATAATATATTATTTAGAAATAGTATTATTTAATTAATAATTAATCAGGAATTAATCGGGATTAATTTGGTGATTAATTGGATTAATTAAAAGTGTAGAGGCTAAATTGTAATTATTCAATAGTTTAGTAGTGACAATTGTGGAAGGCTGGAAGTTGGCAAAAATAAGGATGCAATAATCCTTGATTTTTGAAATTAATATAAAGGATAAATAGAGTTTGAATTAAATGATAAAGGGTTTGTCTCATTTGAATTCAAAAAGGTTTATCTCTAATCTTATCTGCTTATCCTTCCAAGCCTATAAATAGGGGGCACCTGGCCACCCTTTTCTGCGCCACTTTTCTCTTTACTCTATTTGGAATTCTTGTTGCTTGCTTAGGTGTGAACCATTCGAGGCACGACACTTGTGATGCTAGTTTCCAAAAAAGCAACTGAAAGTTAGTATTTTCTTTTTAATTCTTTAGTATTTTTCGATTTAGCCTTAGGTATTTATTATATGTTCAAATAGTAAAAACTTAGATCCAATTTAGGTTGCATGTGAACTTAAGGGTTAAGTTTAGTTGATTTGCATAAAACCTTTCAGTGGTATCAGAGCTATTTGGTTTGTTTTCCGTTTGAATTGCTATAATTGTTATACCTTGATTTTAGGGTTTATAGAAACTAAACCCTAAATAGCTAAATTTGGATTTTTAGGGTTAGGGTGTTCGAAACCCTAGCTCCTCTCCCATTGATTTCGATTTTACTAGGGTTTTATAAGGTTTTTCTATTTTTGGTAATTGTGATTAATTAATAAATGGATAACCTTAAACCCTTATGTGATTTTCGAATTTAGTGGGTTAAAGGATAGGATTAAATTAATTTGATTAATTTGTTGATCCCTATCTGATTTAATTTATTTAATTAATTGTTAATTAAAGGATAAATATTAAATCAATTAAGGTTTAAATTTAAATTTAAATTAAAAGGTTAATTTCGAAAAATTTAAATAGATAAACCAAAATATTTTAAATGGTTTATAATACATCTTATATATATTATTATTAAAAGTTAATATTTATATGTATAAGAATTAGTCAGTCAAATCGCTAGTTTGCCTCATTCACGAAGCTAATCTATAAGGGGGTATAAGGAAACTGCCTATAAAATGGCGGTTGAATGGGTGTCCACTCTCACCCACTGCTTCCTTGATTAGTGGAGGGTCGTTAGCATAACGGATTTGATAGGACTACTTAATCTCATTAAAAGTATAATGTTATTAATCAAAGTACTAGAACTTGTTTTTATTAAAATTCCAAATCTAGTTACTTTTGGAAAAATGTGAAAGATATGCTAACCCATGAAATTGCACATTACACTTTATGAGACATTAGTGGAGCGTGTGTGGTTTACCGGCACACTAATAGGGGCTCATAAAGAGTGGTAATGGGTATCTCATGAATTATCATTGTTGATGGAGTGTGTGTGGTTAACCAGCACATCAATTTGAGATGATAAATTATATTGAGGTTACCAAGCACATATCATGGTTATTCACATCTTGTTTGTGATCCTCGGCATCCCAGTCACAAATAGAAGAGCATAATCCGAGATTAAACATGCCATTGAACAGTTCAATGAATCTCACAGATCTAGGAATTTCATAAGACTGAAATTGATAAATGTGTGTCTACCTTAATGACCATTATGTTGTGATTACGACATCCCTCTTCACACCATAGTTGGAATATTTTGGGTCCTAGCCTTATTAGATAATAAATTGGGTAATTATTTAAAAGGATTAATTAAACTTATAACTTATGATTTTATTGATGTCTGGACTCAACGTCAACTCTCCTACTCCTCTTCCAACACCCCTTTTTCTAAAAAGTTCAGAAAGTATCTATTGAATATGGAAAGGCTGACTGGCCTGAACTATATAGAATGACTTTGTATATGGAGAATGGTTCTCAGTTTTACTGGCAAGCCATATCTGATTGAGTATCCGCTCACCGTTCCACCGAAGCATGGCATCACACAACAGCTTTGTGATAAGCATGACTTCTTGATTGATAAATCCGAAAGAAGTTCGTAGCCTCATGCTAATTGACCATTTACCCTGAGTTCCGCAGGGATTTCGAACCTGGGGTCATATGAGTTAGCACGACTGGTTGAAGAAAAGTTCTGAGAGCCAGTTGAAAAGGAACGAACTGGAATCTTCAAAGAGCTTAAAGTCTGCAAGCTAGAAGAAGTAGCATCGGTCCGCATGTTCTCATGATTGAGGGACACATAAGAGAACTATATAAACTTGGTCACCCTATTAATCGGGAGTTGAACATTAGCTCGACTCGCTGACTAACCAGTACGATCTGTTCATCCAGACGTATAGAAAGGGAAATCATGACAAGACTATCATGGAAATGCATTCAATGTTAAACTTGTACGAGTCATTCATGGAGAGGCATGGTTCCACTGATTCAGATACTTCGGGATTGAGTCTAGTGATGAGACATATCGAGATAAGATCCAGTTCGTCTAGACCGTTCTGAGATGTCTCAAACTGGGAATCTACAGGATAGGATACAGTCACAGAAAGATTGGAAGATGCTCCAAAGCCGAATCGTTTGGCAACTCAGGCATATCTAAAGTTCAAAACTCCTGATCCTTGATTCCTTGATACATAATGTGATTGTCACATTTGCTTTGTATGCAGGGACTCAGTAGGGTGCGGGACATTGACGCATAGGAGCACATTCGGATTGGATCACGAGCTCGTGCAGTTTTGAAGCTTAGTTAGATATTTAATCTGGTTATTAGCTTGTAAATGCGTGTGACATTGTTATCATATAGTACATTGTTTGAGGATATTTTTGATTTAATAAAATGTCGATTTCTCTTTTAACACTTGGTTGGTTAAATTATCCTTGAAATGTTGTATGAATGTGTTAATGGCATTAATAGTATTAACTTGAATGTTGATGAATCCAAAGTGTGTTGGATTTATAAATTGTGTTTCCTGTGATTGTTAAGGTAAACTTTTATAAGAATCACTTCAACCAAAGGTCTAGATGGACAGGACTTTAGAATCATTTGACTTGGAGTCACATGATGAAGTGAGTTCTTAATAAAATTATTGTTGCAAGAAATGTATCGCCCAAAGATCCAATGGATAGAATTTTGGAATCGGTTGACTTAGAGTCAAACGAAGAATGCATATCTTGAACAAATTAACAAAGTCATAAATTTACATAGAGATGTAAAAGACATAAGATTATGAGCAACGGTCATATTAGTGAATTGCTCGAATCTATGAATAAAACACAATTAGTTATACTTCATGATATTTGCCAATCAGTATGACAAATGTAGCCTCGCTTATCAGAATAAGTGATTTGATTGAAACCTTGAACTGTTCAAGGACTTCAAAGGAAGTATAAGATCAACAAAATCTGAGTAAGAACATAAACTGAGAAAATGTTTCATAGGTATTCCTCTTCCAAGAACATTAATGGTTATAATGTGTCTTAGGGAAGAAGATCGAGCATTGGTCGAAATAGTTTGATCCTCGATGTATTAGATGCAATTCCAATTAGTTTTCGATAAATTAAATGATCAACAGTCAAACCGAAAAAGCATATTCCGACCACATCTTAGACTTTGTAGGTTGACACCATCTAAAATGCAAAGCAGGGTTCGCCCCACTTGTACATGGAGGGTCCAGGGTCATGTAGCGTTTGTCCGAACCTCATGACCGGCCTGAACCTGATCGGCAGTGTTACTTCATTGGTTTTCCCGCAAGTACTTATAAAAGAAGAGTTCTTTTAGAAAGGACTCGCATTCTAAGGAAACAATGGGAGCGAGAGTAATCCTGAAGGAGTTCAAGGATTAGCCAAATGAAAGAACATCTAGTCACCACTAGGACTTAACCGGGGATTGGATTCTTCTTAAAACTGACATACCCTTCTCTTAGTAGACCAGTAGTATTGGTCACCATCATAAGGTGTTATGATCCAGGTGACATACCGATTAGTGGTAAGACATTAAGATTGGTACGTATAAGCAATCCCACTACTTGGAAGCATTTGTGAGCCCGGTTGCTGCCAAATAAGAGAACCTAAGGGCGAGACTCGGTCTATGTGAAAATTTGATTGATGTTACCCCTGGCTAAGAACCAGGAGGAGTAATTGAGTCGTCAAATGTAACGCCCCGGATTTTCCCGGTACATTTATTTATTTTATTTAATTTATTTTGTAAAATTATATTAATTTAATTAATTAAGATCTGATTATTTATGTGGTGGGCTTATAGTGTCATCTTTTAATTTAAGTTCATGGGTTAAGAGACTAAACCCAATAAGCTTAAGGATTAATCAAGCCCATAGGCTTTATGTTTTAGCCCATCTTTCCAAGAGTACTTAAAGCTCAAATTAATTCATTTCACTCATTTTCTAGTAAACACTCACTCAAAGGACTCTCTCCCTCCTCACTCAAAGCTCTCTCTCTCTCTCTCTCTCTCTCTCTCTCTCTCCCCCTCTACATCTCTCTTTAATCCCGAATCTGAGAACACATCTGCAGTGTTTGGACGATTCCCGGAGATTGAAAGGTTGGATCGCTACGAAACTTTAACTGAAGGTTCCCAAGACATATATGAAGGTTCTGACCGAAGGAATTGTGTTTTCAAGGTATAGATTTTGAGTTATGAAGTTGGCAACATAACCTAGGGTTTCTGTCAGATTTCACTGCTGAGTCTCCTTTCTTGTAAAAATCATATATCGAGTTCTAGGACTCAAATAGACCCACAACCAGTGCCCAAAGTTCAAACATTGAGTTGAGTAACTTTCTTAAGAATACCACTCTCGCTGAAAAGGGCTTTATCATGGGCAACAACAGCTTCTTTGCTGTTAGGTCTAATGCGGGTCTGCTGTGATATGTTATTTTGTTTTTATCATTACCAGGGTTTGGAAAATGATCCAGAGTGATTCCAAGTTCCCACATGTACATTACATATTGAATTAAAGATCTGGAGAAGTTTGGTTGCTAATTCTCATTATAACTTGGTTAGAAAGGATCCACACTCCAGATCAGTGGACAGTCACCAGCTTATGCTGATTCTGTGATTGTCCACATTGTGATTTTTATATCCAGACCTTAGGAAGCCCTTTTTAATCGATTCCAATTCTGAGACTTTTATTTATGTATCTATGGTTCCTCTGATTTTTGGTTGGGACTAATTCCACAGACAAGTTGGATAGAATTGGCCAACACCACCTGACTGTCCGTCTGAAGACAGCAGTGACATGTCTTTTTGTAAATTTTATATCTCTTTCATCCTTTGGAATTAGGAGGAGTTCTTTATGGTTCTGGAAACCTAAGTCATTGAAGTTTATTGTAAAAATTATTTAAACCTATCCTTCTGTTTTATATTTTGGAGTAATTCAGTCTTAAGTAGCAGGTCTGTTTTAGAGACTTTGTTATAATTACTCCTTTCTCATTCATTAGCTTCACAACTTCATCATTCTAACCTTTAGTCTTAATTAGGTGAAGTGTTGAAGTTTGCACAAGCTTGGTAGCCATATATTGACTTCTATCTATTATATCACTCACTCAAGGTGAGTTCTCTCACACCGTTGTATTGATGTTTGTGTTTACTAGTTAGCTCGTGTGTGATTGTTTAGATTTATTATTTAAAATATGCTATATTATTATTATAAATCGTACATGTGCACTGTATGTAATCGATTATTACTATGAGGGGTAGTTAGGTAAGATCACCAACGTTATACTCTTTATGAGGTGCGGGGATCAGGGCCAAAGGATACAGGATTTACCCGGTGCGGCTCAAACCTACAAGTCCGCCCTATTTTATATAAGCACTGATTTGTTCTTTGCTTAGTTTTTATAATTATAATTGGAAATGGATTAGGGCTGGTAAATGTGAATATTAATATGATGTTTGTGTTAGAATTCACTAAGCTTTTGCTTACGGTTTCCCTAAACATTTTTCAGGTGTTAAGATCAAAGAGGCTCAGGCTTGATTGGAGCACCGGGATTGCCACTACTAGGAGTTTTATTTATTTGGGACTATGACATGTTATGCTTCCGCACTTTACTTTAGTATTTTGCCATGTTTTGGGTTTGAGCTACTTATTTATTTTGGAAACTTATAACTATTTTTATAAAAGTTATCTTTGAAAGTTAAAATATTTTGCGAAAAATTTTGGGTGTTACATCAAAAGAAGGAAACATATATAGAACTGTACCTACATTCTAAGCAAGAATGATTTGAGTGAAGCGAAACTCAGAGTCATATGATTGATTTTGATAGAGAAGTTCTCAACAGAACAGAAACAAATCTGAAAAGATATTGTTTGCTATTACTGCACTTCGCGAGTCATAGCATGATTGGATGATCTGGACCACTTTCCTTAAATGGAAAACACAAGGGTTGCGTGTAAGACACAACCAAAAGGGTTTAGAACATGCCGATACAAAAGGTACACAGTCCCTATGAATTATCTAAAGGGCACCTCGCAAGGAATGATCTTTGGATTCTCAAAATATGCCAAAAGTTTGGATTTTGTGAATAGTCTGAAAGAGTCTTGCAATTATGTTAGAAGGTTTAGATTTTGGATTCTCAAAATGTGCCAAAAAGATTTTGATTTTGTGATGATCTAAAAGAGTCTTATAACCGTGTCAAAGCTAGTGGGAGTATCATTGTGATCTGCCTATCAATGTATGTCGATTACATACTATTTCTAGGAAATGCCTCTTATCATTACAAAGTGTAATGACTTAGCATTAAGAGATGATTCACTATGAAAGATTTTAAGGAGATACAATGTACTCAGGTGGTCACAAGCATCTATCAGATAGATGAAGCCATTAGTAAAATTCTGCCATTATAAGTATGATCTTGATGAGATCAAGATGCATGACTTTAGGAAAGGAATTTTCCTATCATTGCAAAGTTGATGACTTGGCATGAAAGATATGAAGAAATTACATTACACTCACGGTGTCACAATCATCTGTTAGATAGATGAAAACACCAGTATAGACCCAGCTAGTATTAATATGATCTTGATAAGATTCAAGATGTATGTCTCCAAAAAGGAAAGAGTTTCTGAAAGTCATGACACAAGGATTACGAGTAATCTACGTGTTCTGAAAGGGTTCAGAATTGAACAGATCAGATTCCATGAGCTTCTGCAAATGGATCGATCATAAGTGTCAAGGGCTTATCCTGATGACTTAATTCTTAGAGCATGGTAAGTTGGATTCAGGATACAATGTGGCTTAGGATACAGGACAAATTATTTAAACACACGCGAGAAATCATTTAGAAATGATTGGGGTGAATGTAATAATAATTTGAAAGGAGTTTCAAATCTGTAAATTATTAACATAGTAAGTGGTGCTGAAGGACTTCATGGTTAAAGAGATTCGTTGGTATATTGATGGAGCGCGTGTGGTTCATCGGCACATCACGACACCTTAAAATAGTCTTGACGCTAAAGGGTGCAGTCACCTGGACTTAGAACCCGAGAACCATGAAGAGTCACACAACCGTTTTCGGAATAGAGTTAGAGAGAGAGACAAGATGACATATTGAGATATTATCGGAAAAGTATCCGATCGGATTATCTGCAATAATATGCATAAATGTAGGACATTTGGATACATTGTAGGAGTGAAAGGTCGTTTTTGGGTATAAAGACATAGAAAGAAAAATCATAATTGAAAGTTTAAAAGAAACTAAGAAACACATGATAGTATTATGACAGATCCGACTTGGTGATTGCCTCGTGGAGACTTGGTAATGAGCAGGAGTAGCTGCCAGTCAGATTTTTTATGTTTCGCTTTTGCATGTTTTACTTCCTGAATAATGTGATTATTTAAAAGTCCACAGTCGCTTATACTTTCGGAATTAAGACTATCATGAATTGAATTGTAGACTTTCTAAGGAGATAGACATAGCAATAGAATTGCTGCAATGTTCATGAGTACTTAGAAATGGGGATTTGAGTATTGGACAAAGCCACGCTTAGAGAATTACTTCATGGATTATATCACGAGTAATTTTGAGACGATAATATCTTATGGTCTTGAAACGGAGACATATGAGTTGAAATTTACAAGTCGGTTGTACATTGATAATGCGTAAACGCATATGTAACTCGATGTTATAAAACGTATTGTTGTGTGCAATTTGATGAGTAAAGGATACAAGCATATGAGTCAAAGTTTATTCATTCCTTTTGCCCTAACGGGAAGAGCGATATCTTTGGGCCCCTCGGTGATTTGGTGTTGACTTATAGTGCTGGGCGGAGCCAGGACTGAATTGATGTGTTTGCTTAGAAGTCCTATATAATCACAAATCGAAAATCGAGAAACAAAGTATTGGACATTGAGATTAATTACAGTCCATGTCTCATGTCCGAACGATATCTTATAGAATAGAGGATCATATGATCACTTATCTTAGGATAGAACTGACAGTGTCAGAGGTCGGCAGCGGCTTTTGGAAGCTACAATTTGCTGGTCAATTTAGAAAGTTATACTAGTAGTTATAGTGATAGACTTATCCAAGTGGGAGATTGTTGGATTAGGTGTCTAAGCCATGACTATAATTAGTATATATTTAATTGGTAGTAGCAAAGTCCTTTTGAGTTGCCCTCATGGCTGGCAATTTAACAGAATAACCTGAAGAGAGATTGATTTATTATGTGATTAATAAATCAATATAAATAAAGATAAATAATTTATTAATATATTATGTGGATAATATATTAATTAGAAATAGTATTATTTAATTAATAATTAATCAGGAATTAATTGGGATTAATTTGGTGATTAATTGGATTAATTAAAAGTGCAAGGGCTAAATTGTAACTATTCAATAGTTGAGTAATGACAATTGTGGAAGGCTGGAAGTTGGCAAAAATAAGGATGTAATAATCCTTAGATTTTTGAAATTAATATAAAGGATAAATAGAGTTTGAATTAAATGATAAAATGTTTATCTCATTTGAATTCAAAAAGGTTTATCTCTAAGGCTTATCTGCATATCCTTCCAATCTTATAAATAGGGGCACCTGGCCACCCTTTTCTGAGCCACTTTTCTCTCTACTCTCTTTGGAATTCTTGTTGCTTGCTTGGGTGTGAACCATTTGAGGCACGACACTTGTGGTGCTAGTTTCCAAAAGATCAACTAAAGGTTAGTATTTTCTTTTTAATTCTTTTAGTATTTTTCGATTTAGCCTTAGTTATTTATTATATGTTCAAATAGTGAAAACTTAGATCCAATTTAGGTTGCATGTGAACTTAAGCGTTAAGTTTAGTTAATTTGCATAAAACATTTCACATTGTGTATACAACTATGCAGAATATCAAAATACACTTTCTAAAAGTACAATGTCTTAATAGTTTCATATTCAAAACATAATCAAAACTTAATCAATATGAAAATACACTTTTACCCCCTTGGAACGACAACATATATGCAAACCAATACAATTCCTAATTGTATGAATTACATCCATTGCCTATCAACAATCAATGCCATGCTCCTTTTAAGACCTGATTTGTTATATGTCAAGCAAACAGAAAGAGTTAAAGTTAAGAACAATGTAAGAAAATGTCACATCAACCAAAATAAAAATTTACAATCCTCTATGTATTATTTGCATATTTGTAACATAATGATATAAGTCAAAAAGGGTAAAACCGTCTTTTGACACGTTATAAAACTATTATGTAAAATATTATGTATTTGTAACATAATGATATAAGAAATAAGAAATTATATGAAATTTGGAGTTTTTAACGCGTGAATAGTAAAACTTGACCAAAAAGGGCAAAATGGTCATTTGACATAAAAATGACCAAAATGTCAAGGAAAATGTTAAGTTGGAAGTTAATTGTGAAGTTATGACCTTTGGATCATCTTTGCAAAAGAGTTGGAAGATTAAGGACTAAAATGTGAAGTTTTTTTTTATAAACATTAAATATATATTATATATGATAACTATCTCCATTATTTCAAGAAACCAGTAGAATATTTCAGAAGTTACGAGAGAGAAAGCTAGAGAGAACGAGAGTTAGAACAAGGGAAGATCAAGGAATTGGCAAAGGAACAAGGTTGGAATTGGTGATTCCAAGGTAAGGTTTCCTTAGTTTTAACCTAGTTCTTGGGTATGTTCTTGAATTGATTCTTGAGATGAATTGAAACTGAAATTGCAATTATAAATCATGTGGGTTAAGTAGCTAATGCTTCCAATAAGCCATTAGTTAAGAACTTAACTTAAAAACATGAAAGTAGATTGCTATTCTTGAGAATTTGCAATTTCGGTCAAGAACTTTAATTTCTGCAATTGAGTTATTGAAGTGTTTTTAATGGCTTAAAATGTGTTATTAGTCAAGGGTTTTAGTCCTAGAACAAACCCCATACGAATAAGAACTAAAATAAGTGCTTAATGGGTGAAAACTGCGTGCTACAGTGCACAAATCGCGACTGATCAGGTCACTGCCCAGGCGCCAGGCGCAGTGCGCCCAGGACCAGGGCGGGGTGCGCCCAGGCGCAGTGCGCCCCTAGCCAGGCGCAGTGCGCCTTCAGTCAGGGGCCAGGCAGGGACTAAAAATGTTAAAAATCTCAAATATTCCAAACGCTAGAAACTATAGCTAGACACGTCCGATTGACCTGAAATTTTAGACATAACCCTAACATGGTATAAGAACATGTCGGGAATGGTCAAATCCGTAATTCGACCTTGCGGAAAAGTCACTGTAGCGGCAGTGGCGAAAAGTACTATTCACTTCAAAACTTAATTTTGGAATTTGAGCCAGACTTGTCCAATGAACTTCAAATTTGAAACACAAGTCTAATATGGCTTAAGATTTCATGGAAAAGAATCGGAACTGAAATACGACCCCTCGGGGGTACTATAGCGATATACACGTATTTCGGAGAAAAACCGTAAAATGAGTTTATAAATGGTTATACATTTATTATAACCTAGAGCTATGTTATATGAGACCTTAGCATTATAGAGTTAATTATATTGAGTATTTATATATACAATTTGTATAGGTGGTGCTTCAAACGTTGTTGAGCACGGGAAGGGAAAAGCTGTACGAGAAGCGTAGTAAACCGTAGTAAAAATCAAGGTGATTTTTATGAGGATTTTTATAGTACATAGCAAAATATTATTTTCAGAAAGGTATGATTTCCAAATGTTTATAAATACTAAAGTTTGGAAAATAGTTTTTAATGAAGCTCTATACAAGGGCTTAGTGTTAGAAGCAGATTTTTAAAGTATTTTGAAAGAAGTTCCTTATAGGAACAGTATTTTTAGCAAAGAGTTATAAAAATGTTTGAGTAAGAGTTGTTTACAAATTGTGTCCCATTTTGACCAATTTGAGATGAAATGAAGTAAGAACTAAAGAAGTATGAGTCAGTTGTCCGGACTAGGATCACCCACATAATCGGGGGATCAGAAGACACTACTGGGATGGTACCTCCCGTCGCGAAGTAGTTGTCTAGCTTAAGTATACCCTTGTGCTTGAATTTGTTCCAAGTCACAAAGGGGAGACAGAATGAGCAAACCGAGTGGGCAGATCTGTTCTGTTCCGCGAGGGGAGCTAGTTGAATGAATTAATTAACTTAATTCATAAGTTTCAGTTGGTCACGAGAAAATGAGAAAGAAAGTAGTTTTATAAAAGAAAGTCTTTTTAGAGTTTGAAAGTAAAGAAGAAAAAGTTATTTTGAGATTTATGAAATGAATCAGTTTTTAGCAATGTACTTTTGATATTTCAAGTTTTGAATAGAAAAGTTTTGAGTCTAAACCCATATTACTCACGAGACTTTATGTCTCACGTATACTATGTTTTTGAAATGCTATGTACTTAGGTGAAGGGAGCTAGAGTTGCAGTTGGGACCGTTATTGTACACTGTAAGTTTAAATTATGGTTATCTGTATTGAGTCTGTAATACCCCTCAAGTTTTAAGTTTGTAAAATAAAATAAAATTTTAAGTGGCTATTTTATAGTCACGAGTTGTAAATTATGTTTGAAAACTGTATTTGTATTTTAAATATGGTTTGAGAAAAGGGGTGTTACAGTTTTGGTATCAGAGCCATAGTTTAAGCGAATTAGGTTGGAATACCATCCTAGGCTTAAACTAGCAAGAGTAGTAGTAGGTTGCCTTAGTAATATAGAATGCATAGATTGAGTATGACTGTTATAAAGTGCAGTCAACATAAGGAGATAACATGCTACCGCTTATGAAATACTATATAGAATTGCGTATTAAACCGATAATTTGTTCATCTATATAGTAATGGGAGACAGAAGACAAGCTGACAGGGGTGAGGGCAGTCACACTTCTTCAAGAGGAAGTGAACCACATGTTCTGCGAAACGATGAGGCTGAGCCAAACCCACCACCACCACAACCTGTCACTATGGAGGCAATTCAGTTCCTAATTAATAATCTACGAACTGAACTGAGGCAAGATGTGCACAACATAATCGACATCAGAATGGGTGAACCTAGTGCCCAATCATCACAAGAAGTCTCCAAGAAGACGACTGAGGAAGCAACTAGTGGAGGTAACAAGAAGGAAGAAAAGGGCTGCTCTTTTAAGTCCTTTATGGCTTGCAAACCGCAAGAATATCATGGCAGTTTCGAGCCTAAAGTGACGATGCGATGGGTCCGAGAGATTGAACAAGTGATACAAGCGAGCAAATGTGCAGAAAAAGACCAAGTCACTTTTGCTTCTCGGCAACTGAAGGATGATGCTTTGGTGTGGTGGAACACCAAATATGAAAGTTTGGGAAAGGATGTGGTATATGGTTGGTCATGGGCAGAGTTTGTCACGTGTCTCAAAGATAAATTCTGTCCCACGCGAGATTTGGAGAAGTTGAACGAAGATTTCTTAACGATAAAGAAAGGAGAAATGACAGTTGACGAGTATACAAAGAAGTTTTGTGACATGTTACCTTTTGTGGGGGAGTCTTACCCCAGTGAGCGGTCCCGAATTAACCGCTATGTCTGGGGTTTGCCATGGAACTATGAACTAGAAGTAAAGAAAGCCGAGACGTTAGATGGGGCGATCATTGCTGCCCGAACTGTGGAGGATGTTGGAAAAAGAAGGAAGGAGGAAGGACCTGGTTTTAGTGATAAAAGAAAGGCAGTTAGTAGCAGTGGGAACATAAAGAAGAAAGGGAAGATGAGTTCAAGTCAGAGCCGACAGGGAAGTGTGAAAAAGTGCGAGAAATGCGGGAAAGAATACGGTGGTGAGTGCCGAGCGGGATCAAATGCCTGCTTTAACTGTGGCGGATTCGCACACAAAGCGAAAGATTGCAAAGCCAAGAAAGCCAGCGAGGTGGAGTGTTTCTCATGCCATCAGATGGGGCACTATAGTTTCAACTGCCTAAATAAGGGAGGAGAAACTGTGGTGTCAACAGCTCAAAAGAAGACAGAACCTCAGAAGGTGAAGACTAGAGCTTTTCAGATCACCAGGGAGGAAGCGAAGGAGACTCACGATGTGGTCTCAGGTATACAACTAATCAACTCGACACCTGCATATGTCCTGTTTGATTCTGGGTCTACATATTCTTTTGTGTCCCATGGGTTTGGAGCTAGATTAAAAGTCCCATTAGAATTGTTAGATCTAGTTTTTGAGGTAGAAGTGGCGGACGAAAAATTTGTGGAAGTTCAGCATATGTATCGGGATTGCGAACTTGATATCAACGGCAAGAAGTTCCGACTTAATCTCCTTCCTATTGGAATTAAGTCCTTTGATGTAATAATTGGGATGGATTGGCTTGGTGCAAATGATGCGAAGATAGCTTGTGGTCAGAAGAGGGTATCCGTTAAAACCCTAGGAGCAAAAGTGTATGTATATGGGGAGAGAAGAAAGCATGTGCCAAGTATCATCAGTGTAGCTAAGGCTCGAAGATGTATCAGGAAAGGATGTGTATCTTTCCTGGCCTATGTGATAACTGAGGACAAAGTAAAACAGACGTACAAAGACATAGAAGTAGTAAAAGAGTTTCCAGAAGTTTTCCCGGATGAATTGCCAGGCTTGCCACCAGAAAGGCAAGTTGAGTTCCGAATAGATCTTGTTCCAGGAGCTTCCCCAATAGCCCGAGCACCGTACCGGTTAGCACCAACAGAGATGCGGGAACTAATGTCCCAGTTGCAGGAGTTACTAGATAAAGGCTTCATCAGGCCTAGTTCTTCTCCGTGGGGTGCTCCAGTTTTGTTTGTGAAGAAGAAAGATGGATCAATGCGAATGTGCATTGATTACAGAGAATTGAACAAGATTACTATCAAGAACCGTTACCCGTTGCCCAGAATAGACGATTTGTTCGACCAGTTGCAAGGAGCGGATTATTTCTCAAAAATTGATTTGAGATCTGGGTATCATCAAGTCAGGGTAAAAGAAAGTGATGTAGAGAAGACGGCGTTCCGCACACGATACGGGCATTACGAGTTTTTAGTGATGCCATTTGGTCTTACGAATGCACCAGCGATCTTTATGGACTTAATGAATCGGGTCTGTAAACCATTCTTAGACCGGTTTGTTATAGTGTTCATAGATGACATTCTGATCTACTCAAAGAATAAAGAAGAGCATGCGAGCCATTTGCGGCTGGTACTTGAGACTTTGAAGCGGGAACAGCTATATGCAAAGTTCTCCAAGTGCGAGTTTTGGATGAGAGAAGTGCAGTTCCTTGGACATGTTGTTTCTATCCAAGGTATAAAAGTTGATCCAGCGAAAGTTGAAGCAGTGATGAAGTGGGAGCCTCCCAAGACGCCAACAGAAGTTAGAAGTTTTCTCGGTCTTGCCGGGTATTACCGGAGATTTATCCAAGATTTCTCCCGTATAGCAGTGCCACTTACACGACTAACCCGGAAAGAAGAGCAGTTCAGATGGCAAGAGGAACAAGAAAGAGCTTTCGCTACCTTAAAAGAGAAGTTGTGTAACGCGCCTGTCCTTACATTGCCAGATGGGACGGAAGATTTTGAAGTGTACAGCGATGCCTCACATCGGGGGCTTGGCTGTGTGTTGATGCAAAGAGGGAAGGTCATAGCATACGCTTCCAGACAGTTGAAAGATCCAGAGAAAAAGTACACAACCCACGATCTAGAACTTGCAGCAATCGTATTTGCCTTGAAGATTTGGAGACATTACTTGTATGGTACAAAGTGCAAGCTATTCACCGATCACAAGAGTTTGCAGTATGTGTTCACTCAAAAAGAGTTGAACATGAGACAGAGCAGATGGCTAGAGCTGATCAGTGACTATGATTGCGACATTATATACCATCCGGGTAAAACAAATGTTGTAGCAGATGCATTAAGTAGAAAAGCACCTGAGAAAAGAATCAAGGCAAGGTCGATGCACATAGAATTGGTATCCAGTATCATAGAGCGGATTAAAGCAGCTCAGCAGAAAGTTGAAGAAAGTGGAAACTTAAAAGATGAAAAGCTAGGAAAAGACATTCAGTTTGAGACTAATAGCCAAGGATTAAAGATCTACAGAAACCGCATTTGGGTACCGAAAACAGGAGGTTTGAGAAAGCTAATTCTAGACGAGTCGCATAAGTCAAAGTATTCCATTCATCCTGGGAGTACCAAGACTTATCAAGATTTGAAAAGACAGTATTGGTGGCCTGGAATGAAGAAGAGGATAGCTAAGTACATCTCCAAGTGTGTTATATGTGCACAAGTCAAGGCGGAACATCAGGTCCCGCATGGGGATGCCCAGTCATTGCATATTCCAGCTGGAAAGTGGGAAGATGTAACCATGGACTTGGTTGTCGGGTTACCGAGAACGAGAAGAGGTCATGATAGTATATGGGTCATAGTGGACCGATTGACCAAGAGTGCACTATTTCTAGCCATAAAAGAAACTACTCCATTGGAGCAGTTAGCCCAGTTGTATACAGATGAAGTGTTAAGAAGATATGGTGCACCGTTGTCTATTGTGTCAGACAGAGACCCTAGATTCACCTCTAACTTTTGGAGTGCTTTACAAGAGAAAATGGGGACAAGAATTCAGCTAAGCACAGCGTATCATCCACAAACGGATGGTCAGAGTGAACGAACGATTCAGACATTAGAAGACATGCTACGGTCATGTGTGATGGAATTTGGAGGCAGTTGGGATGAACATCTGCCATTAGTGGAGTTTGCATACAATAACAGCTACCATTCTAGCATTAAAATGCCACCTTTTGAAGCATTGTATGGTAGAAAGTGTAGAACTCCTTTATGCTGGTTGGAAGCGGGTGAGACAAAACTTACAGGGCCAGAGATTGTTAGAGTAACTAATGAGAAGATTGGAGTAATTCAAGCCAATATGAAAGCCGCACAAGATCGGCAAAAGAGTTACTCAAATTTAAAGAAGAGACCGTATGACTTGCAAGAAGGAGATTTGGTGATGATAAAAGTGTCGCCATGGAAAGGAGTGGTCAGATTTGGCAAGAGAGGAAAGTTGAGTCCAAGGTACATTGGACCTTTTAGAATCCTGAAGAGAGTTGGATTACAAGCATTCAAGATAGAGTTACCACCCGAACTCAGTGGAATACATGATACCTTTCATGTATGCTACTTGAAAAAGTACTTTGGTAAAGAAGAGTTAGTAATACCGTATACTGACCTGAGGGTGGAAACTCCTAGCAAACTGATTGAGGAACCCGAAGCCATCCTAGAAATACAGACTAAAAAGTTAAGGAATAAGGAGATTGACCTTGTTCTAGTCAAGTGGAAGCATCCATTAGGGTCAAACCTAACTTGGGAGACGTTAGCAGAAATGAAGAGAAGATATCCGAATTTCACCGATTACGAAAAGATTCCGAGGACGGAATCCGCTTAAGGAGGGGTGACTGTAAGAACCCGCGAAAAAGTCAAAAAGGGTAAAACCGTCTTTTGACACGTTATAAAACTATTATGTAAAATATTATGTATTTGTAACATAATGATATAAGAAATAAGAAATTATATGAAATTTGGAGTTTTTAACGCGTGAATAGTAAAACTTGACCAAAAAGGACAAAATGGTCATTTGACATAAAAATGACCAAAATGTCAAGGAAAATGTTAAGTTGGAAGTTAATTGTGAAGTTATGACCTTTGGATCATCTTTGCAAAAGAGTTGGAAGATTAAGGACTAAAATGTGAAGTTTTTTTTTATAAACATTAAATATATATTATATATGATAACTATCTCCATTATTTCAAGAAACCAGTAGAATATTTCAGAAGTTACGAGAGAGAAAGCTAGAGAGAACGAGAGTTAGAACAAGGGAAGATCAAGGAATTGGCAAAGGAACAAGGTTGGAATTGGTGATTCCAAGGTAAGGTTTCCTTAGTTTTAACCTAGTTCTTGGGTATGTTCTTGAATTGATTCTTGAGATGAATTGAAACTGAAATTGCAGTTATAAATCATGTGGGTTAAGTAGCTAATGCTTCCAATAAGCCATTAGTTAAGAACTTAACTTAAAAACATGAAAGTAGATTGCTATTCTTGATAATTTGCAATTTCGGTCAAGAACTTTAATATCTGCAATTGAGTTATTGAAGTGTTTTTAATGGCTTAAAATGTGTTATTAGTCAAGGGTTTTAGTCCTAGAACAAACCCCATACGAATAAGAACTAAAATAAGTGCTTAATGGGTGAAAACTGCGTGCTACAGTGCACAAATCGCGACTGATCAGGTCACTGCCCAGGCGCCAGGCGCAGTGCGCCCAGGACCAGGGCGGGGTGCGCCCAGGCGCAGTGCGCCCCTAGCCAGGCGCAGTGCGCCTTCAGTCAGGGGCCAGGCAGGGACTAAAAATGTTAAAAATCTCAAATATTCCAAACGCTAGAAACTATAGCTAGACACGTCCGATTGACCTGAAATTTTAGACATAACCCTAACATGGTATAAGAACATGTCGGGAATGGTCAAATCCGTAATTCGACCTTGCGGAAAAGTCACTGTAGCGGCAGTGGCGAAAAGTACTATTCACTTCAAAACTTAATTTTGGAATTTGAGCCAGACTTGTCCAATGAACTTCAAATTTGAAACACAAGTCTAATATGGCTTAAGATTTCATGGAAAAGAATCGGAACTGAAATACGACCCCTCGGGGGTACTATAGCGATATACACGTATTTCGGAGAAAAACCGTAAAATGAGTTTATAAATGGTTATACATTTATTATAACCTAGAGCTATGTTATATGAGACCTTAGCATTATAGAGTTAATTATATTGAGTATTTATATATACAATTTGTATAGGTGGTGCTTCAAACGTTGTTGAGCACGGGAAGGGAAAAGCTGTACGAGAAGCGTAGTAAACCGTAGTAAAAATCAAGGTGAGTTTTATGAGGATTTTTATAGTACATAGCAAAATATTATTTTCAGAAAGGTATGATTTCCAAATGTTTATAAATACTAAAGTTTGGAAAATAGTTTTTAATGAAGCTCTATACAAGGGCTTAGTGTTAGAAGCAGATTTTTAAAGTATTTTGAAAGAAGTTCCTTATAGGAACAGTATTTTTAGCAAAGAGTTATAAAAATGTTTGAGTAAGAGTTGTTTACAAATTGTGTCCCATTTTGACCAATTTGAGATGAAATGAAGTAAGAACTAAAGAAGTATGAGCCAGTTGTCCGGACTAGGATCACCCACATAATCGGGGGATCAGAAGACACTACTGGGATGGTACATCCCGTCGCGAAGTAGTTGTCTAGCTTAAGTATACCCTTGTGCTTGAATTTGTTCCAAGTCACAAAGGGGAGACAGAATGAGCAAACCGAGTGGGCAGATCTGTTCTGTTCCGCGAGGGGAGCTAGTTGAATGAATTAATTAACTTAATTCATAAGTTTCAGTTGGTCACGAGAAAATGAGAAAGAAAGTAGTTTTATAAAAGAAAGTCTTTTTAGAGTTTGAAAGTAAAGAAGAAAAAGTTATTTTGAGATTTATGAAATGAATCAGTTTTTAGCAATGTACTTTTGATATTTCAAGTTTTGAATAGAAAAGTTTTGGGTCTAAACCCATATTACTCACGAGACTTTATGTCTCACGTATACTATGTTTTTGAAATGCTATGTACTTAGGTGAAGGGAGCTAGAGTTGCAGTTGGGACCGTTATTGTACACTGTAAGTTTAAATTATGGTTATCGGTATTGAGTCTGTAATACCCCTCAAGTTTTAAGTTTGTAAAATAAAATAAAAATTTAAGTGGCTATTTTATAGTCACGAGTTGTAAATTATGTTTGAAAACTGTATTTGTATTTTAAATATGGTTTGAGAAAAGGGGTGTTACAGGGGGTGCCCGGTAATTGATTCACAAAGAGCAAGGGAGGAGAACCAATAATTGAAACATTTGAAGTGTTAGACATCAAAACCAAATTCGATTCACAGTGGGCACAAGGAGAACCCACCAAGCATTGAGCATTGATACTCATTCATTGGTTTGACAACCCTTTACCAATCGCAACATTAGAAATTCCACCCAAAGAACCCAACTTAAAACGACTAGCCTCGGGTGAAGTAGTAAGCGGACTTACCAACTGCGCATCCAGTATAGGAAATTCAATAGGGGATTCAAGACAAGGGATCGTTTAGGATTGAATCGGGTCTGCAGCAGGATTTGACGAACTCAACGGACTAAAATCGCCATCGAAGTATTGAGTGTCCTCATCGGACTCAGTGACTTCACTTATAATCTCGTCAATTCTTTTATTAGACGATTTCTCGGTTCCAATTTTACGGTTCCCTATGCTAATCGACTTCTTCACCACAGTTCGTGGGTTGAGTTACTTAGGAATAATCCTTGAAACTCGATGAATGTTGATCGATTGGGAATGAAACCGGTAGTACCTTAGATTTGATTTAAAAAGTTGGGTTAAAAACCTAATATACCCTTAGTTAAGAATAATCCACTGCACAATATTTATAATTTTATGGTGCATCCTTTTTAATCTAAGACGTTGATATAATGATCCAAGTGTTTTAAGGATGGTTCTGTAGTTAGGTGATTTAATTTGGTTATATATATATATATATATATATATATATATATATATATATATATATATATATATATATATATATATATATATATATATTACAAATGACTTTACGTATAAATTTAGGAAATGTAAAAAAATAATAATAAATGCAAAGGATAATATATAACATCTCATATAATAAAAGTGCTGAAGATATAATACTGCGAGGACTATCTCTGTAACTTAATTTCCATCACCGACAGAAGTGGGCCCTACCCCCAACTTTGGAAAAGAAATACTCCAATAATTTATTTAGTTAGAAATTATGTATATATATTTTAACATGTTTCAACTTTTATACTTTTAATAATTTAACTAGTTTTTTTTTTATATATATATTTTACAGCAAAAGTGGGATCAACTTTTAAACTCCACTTTTGGTCAGAGACCAGGAATCTAAACGATAATAATAAAAAAAAAAAAAAAAAAAAAAAAAAAAAACGCTAGGTTTCTAAACACATGTTTCACGCTATCAATTAGATGATTGATCCCAGATGCAAACCTCTATATATGTGTAGCTACAATGATAGAACCTTCATCCATCAAACAAAAATAACATTTTTACTCCGTACTTTTTGCAGTAATGGCTTCAATATGGACGTTTTCTTCACAATATATCCTTCGCCACAGTTCTTTCCGTAGAAAAAATATTGTTGTCTGTGACAAGCGATTATCTTCACAACAACCCAAACTTACAGATGTTACCATGCCGACAAGTCTCAGAAGATCAGCAAATTATCAGCCTTCGTTGTGGTCATATGATTATGTTCAATCGCTCAATAGCAAATACACGGTACGCGTGTTAACATTTAATTTAGAGTGCCTTTGTTTTCAACTTTCATTAATAATCCTAGCTTTGTTCTTTCTTTGAGCCAACGGATAAATCAACACACATGGTGCTTGTTTGTGTTTGTAGGGAGAGAAGTATACGGGGCGATTGCAAACTCTTAAAGAAGAAATAAGGACAATGATCCAAAAAGAGCATGAAAAGGTGGAACATCCATCAAGTGTACTCAATTTGGTTGATGATTTGCACAGACTCGGCATATCATATCATTTTGTGGACGAAATAAGAGATGTCTTAGAGAAGATATACAACGATTACTATAGAAGTGATGACAAGTTGTCTAAAATGGATATAAATTTTAAATCTCTTTGTTTTAGACTCTTCAGACAACATGGATATCAAATCCCTCAAGGTATGTAGTAATTAGTAAATTAATGATATTATTATATTGCTCTTTGGTTTGACTCGCAACAGTGAAATATGAACTAATATAATTAAGTGTACATTGAGTAGAGATATTTGAGGACCTTAAGAATGAGACCGGAAATTTCAATGGGCACTTACATGAAGATATCGTTGGTATGTTAAATTTGTATGAGGCTTCCTATTACTCAGTAGAGGATGAAACTATATTGGATGATGTTAGAGATTACACAAGAAAACATCTGAAAGAAAGTTTGGAGAACATGGTTGATCAAAATATGTCATCGCTAATAAGTCATGCATTAGCTTTTCCGCTCCATTGGAGAGTCCCACGGATGGAGGCCAAGTGGTTTATTGAAGCATACGAGAGAAGAACTGGATCAAATTCCAAGTTGATTGAGCTTGCTAAATTGGATTTCAACATGGTGCAAGCAATACACCAAGAAGATTTGAAATATGCATCAAGGTATATGTCTTTTTTCCTTATCAGGAAAAATAGGAAAATTAAGACACTAATTAATTGTCTTACAAAAGAGCCTTTTTTTTTTTTTTTAAATAGATACATAACCGACATAAATCTTTATAAGAATCTGCATATGTTATGTTGTGCTACCATGGGGCTTCCACTTTCACCTAGAGTGCTTTCAAGAATATCGACTAACTTATTTTTCGAGTATTTTAACCATCTAAGCAAAAAGTTAACTTATAACCTATGTTCTAAAACACTACCGGTCTACATTGTCAAAATCTTATATATAAATCCATTTTTATTCTTCCAATTTTTTCTTCATATTAAATAAAAATAAGTTGCAAGTAGATTGCCTCATACTAACATTTCCAGAAAATATTTAATGGAATCGTTGTTAGCCTATGACAAATGAGTGCATTAAATTTCATTGTTATATTGCATGAAATGAAATGGCTTCATTAAACTATATTAAACGTAATTGCGTCGCTAAATTATAACAAACGCAATTGTACCGTTAAATTATATAAAAGTTTAATAAAATTTATGTAATTCATCCAATTAAAAACCTATTGGTTGTTAATTCTTATGTACTTTATACGGAGTATGATTTCAAAACATTTACTCCCTCCGTCCCAAAATGATAGTCCACTTTCTCATTTTCAAAGTCAAAGCTTGTCAAGTTTGACCGTAAATATATTTTTTTGTGCTATATAATATTAGATGAAAACTATACCAATGAAAACACATTTACAACACAAATCCATTCATATATTTTGTATCAAATATTATATAATAACAACGAAAATATTGATGGTCAAAGTTGACAAGCTTTGACTTTGAAAATGAGAAAGTGGACTATCATTTTAGGACGGATGGAGTATTAACTATAACACAAGTCTTTTCTATATTTAAAAGGCATAGCATCACAACTACAAAAGTATAATTACTAAATAAATTTTAAATTATGAAGACATAGTTTCTAAATATATATAAGGAGGATCGTGTAGGAACCCAAAATCCGGTAAGAACAAATCTGGAGATTTAATCTTGAAAAATGGATGGATAAGATTCAATGTGAATAAAATGTCAAATCTTAAAAGCTTGGGGCTACTTGTCTAAAAATCAAAACTATTGGATGGATAATACAAATTAATAAGGGTAATATGGTAATTGAAACGAGACCCCCCACCAGATTGCGACACTTGGCACCATATGGTTTGCTGGGTTTTTTTTATTCCACCGCTTAGTTTTTGGGCCATAATTTTTTTTTTCTTTGTAAAAAAAATCTAAAAAAACCAAAGTTATTAAAATTTAATTCTCTATAAAACAAGCACCATCATGAAAATTTTTAAAAAAATATTTTTTTATTTTTTATTTTTATAAAAGTTAAAAATTAAAAAAATTATCAAAAAATTATGAAAATTTAAGAGATCATTCTAGACATCATATTAGTAAGTTTTTAAAAACATAAATTTGAAAAAAAAAAAAATTTAAGTGTTCATTTTTATATTTTTAAGTAAAAACACTAATCAAAATAGCAAAAAAATATACATGATCCAAAAATATTAAAACCAAAATATGTTTATGATTCAAAACTTATGATCCAAGATTCAAAATTCGTTATGATCCAAGATCCAAAACTCATTATGATTCAAAACGAGTTAAAAAAACAAACAACGACAAAAAGATTCAAAACTAATGATCCAAGATGCAAAAAAATTATGATCCAAAATGTTATGATACAAAAATACATGATCCAAAACGTTATGATTAAAAATATCATGATCCAAAATGATTAGATTAAAAATACAAAAAAAAAAGTTAAAATTAAGATTAAAAAATATTAAAAATTAAAAAATATACATCAAAAATGAAAAAAACAAAAAACATCCACTTAAACCACGTTGGACGAACATGCGTCACATATGATCGTATCCTCGAGTCCGTATTTCGTTCCGTGGACGTGCGTCGCACGTGATTGCGTCACGTCTAATGAAGATGTTTGACGTTATTGCCCTTAGAAGAATGATTGGACGAGAAGAGTTCTCGAGGTTACTATCGGATCCTAACCCTATATATATATATATATATATATATATATATATATATATATATATATATATATATATATATATATATATATATATATATATATATATATATATATATATATATATATATATATATATATATATATAGGACTAGGATAAAATGTATCTTGATAAATATTGTGTTACATTGTAACTAAATATTGACCAATCATTTTAAATCCGGACAGGGGTATAATAGTAATTGACATATTAATAATTTAATTTTAAATAAATAAACTCCTATAAATCCGGTAACCGCTCCTATAATTACGAAAACTAACTTTTTCCTGAATTCTGATTGGTCCACACAGTCACACAATACTTACCAGTTTTAAAATAACCTAACACTATATATATATATATATATATATATATATATATATATATATATATATATATATATATATATATATATATATATATATATATATATAAAGTCAGGATCCTATAAGAACCCAAATATTCGTGAAAATCTAAGTCTTTTTCTTTTAAAAAATGACTTACTACACTAAGTCGCTTATATTTAAGACTTTTTGTAAAAACAAAATTGAAAAAAAAATGAATATACGAAATGGGCATATGTGCACCTTCAAAAAGTCAACTTTTTTCTAATATTTTTTTGACGAAATGTCTAAAATCAAAGAGACTTAACGCATTAAGATATTTTAAAAAAAAAATTATAGTTTAAGAGTTTTCAAGTTATTACGAATATATGAGTTTTCAAATGATAATGACTCTATATATATATATATATATATATATATATATATATATATATATATATATATATATATATATATATAATGAGAAGGTTAAAACCAGAACAAAGCATATATTGAGAAACATGAAAGCGAATGTCGATCATATAACTTTAACGTTTTATTATATATAAATATATAGTTGAATATATTAAATTTTATTGACTTTTATTCTCTATAAATAAGCATGTATATCAATATAATATCTTTTTGAAAAATACAAAACTTTTTTTATACAAAATAATTTCATATGTGATATTCACAAGTGATTAAACTGTGCATCTCATTTGAATAATACACATGACGAGAGTGGATTTCAAGCAAAATTTTATTCACATATTAAATAGGATATACATATAAATGTTCATTTACAGTAAATAAAATAAAATAATATATTTAATCCATACAATATTTTTTCTTAATAGTGCACATGACCAGAGTTGTCGACTATGGTTCTCACATTTTCAATTTTTGTTTTTGTTCTCACATATATATATATATATATATATATATATATATATATATATATATATATATATATATATATATATATATATATGGTTATGTGAGATGGGTTTAATTCTTATGAGTCATAATGAAGTATTTCTATGTGTATATTTTCCAGGCCAAAAAGTTACAAACATATAAAATTCAAAAATATAAACAAATTATTTTGTATATACTTTCGTCAGTTTAAACATTTACACTATAAAAATACTAGTAACCCATTGCTTATGTGAACTTTTGTAACATTGTATTACATATAATAACTATTATTTTAAATATTCTTTAAAAATATTGTTTAAATGTCATAAAAACCCTTAACTTTGTCAAAAATATCCAGTTTTACCCTTTTACGTATCTTTGGTTCATTAAAGTTGTTACGTTTGGTAGAAATTTCAGTTTTACCCTTGTGACCTGCTATCAAAGGTTTTTATGTTTCCATAAAATTAAATGTGCAAAAAAAAACCTTTAAGTTTGTAATTTTTTTACGTTTTACCCTAATTATTTTTTTATATTATACGTATTTATGAAACCAAAAATTTATTCAAAACATAAAAATACGTATTTATATACAAATCGTATTTTTACGTATCTAACTTTAATAAAATCATTTTTTTACGTATCTAACTTTATTAAAATCTTTTTTTAAGTTTTTTAGAATATATTTATACTTTTAAAAAACATAAAAACGATTTTAAGATTCTTAGATTTTTGTCATTATATAAAAACATAAATATGTTTTTTTACGTTATAAACCGTATAAACCTGCAAAAAAAATTACACATAAATAGCATTTTTTAAAATAAAAATGCGCTTTTTTTCGTATATAAATACGCATTTTCATATATTAAATATTTTTTTGTTTCATAAATAGGTATAATATAAAAAATACTTAGGGTAAAAACGTAAAAATTACAAACTTAAGGGTTTTCTTGTACATTTCTTTTTATGGTAACCTATAAACGTTTGATAGCATGCCAAAAGGGTAATACTGAACATTTTTTCCAAAGTTAAAGGCAAACCCTGGCGCATAGCACACACCCACCCCGTAAGGACGCCCTGCAGGCAACTGACTACTTGTTAAACCAGCAGCCCCGGGTACTCACAACACCGCCTAGCACAGAGGCCGCAAACTAGGCATTAATATCTTTAGCCTTCATTTGCATGGAGTGAGGCTAGAACCCACAACCTCTCCTAGGAGAGGCAAGGGCCTTAGCCATTCCAACCAACGATGATGTGTGTGTGTGTGTGTATATATATATATATATATATATATATATATATATATATGTGTGTGTGTGTGTGTGTGTGTGTGTATATGTGTGCATACACCGTAGCCACACCTTGGTTTCAAGGAAATGATACTATTAATTAGACACTTTGCCCATATAGGTGGTGGAAAGAAACATCTTGGGAGAAGTTCGACTTTGCACGGGATCATTTGGTGGAGAGCTTTATATGGACTGTTGGTGAAAATTACATGCCTCACTTTCAAGGAAGGAGAACTCTCACAAAGGTTTTTGCCATGATAACTACAATTGATGATGTATACGATGTGTATGGTACTTTGCATGAACTTGAACAATTTACGGACATTGTAAACAGGTTTGTGCTAATTTTTATTTTAGGCATGTGTTGGGTTATTTGTAGCTCTTCCAGTTATTAAAATTTAAAATTGCAATTTAGAAAAATAATCCTTGAATAGGTGGGATGTTAATGTCATCGAGGAACTTCCGCATTACATGAGAATATGTTTTCTTGCATTGTACAACTCAATCAATGAGATATCATATAACACACTGACAAATAATGGGTTCTTTATCCTTCCTTACCTTAAAAATACGGTGATTTTCCATCTTCCTTATCTCAAATCATACACAATTTATTTCAATTGTAATATGTTGTTTCATGTTTTTTATTGTTTGAAGTGTAACATTAGGTTTAACATTGTAGTGGCAGGATTTATGCAATTCGTACCTAGTAGAAGCAAAATGGTTTTATAACGGATATACGCCAACCTTAAATGAGTTCCTCAACAATGCATATGTATCAATAGGAGCTGTTGTGGTCATCAAGCATGCCTATTTGTTAACTTTACCTAGCATCACTGAAGAGGAATTGAGCCACATATGTAGAGCTGAAAATGTGATCCGACATGCAGCTATTATTGTGCGACTCACTAATGACTTGAGCACATCATCGGTAAATTTGTTAAACTGCTAATTTTGTTAGAATTTTATTTGTAATCACGTATGTACTTTATTTTATAAACTTTATAATCATATAGAAAGTAATTAATTATTTATGCATGGATGTTAAATATTAAGAGAATAATTAAAATTTTCTTTATTTCGGGAAGAGCTAGCAAGAGGCGATGTTCCAAAATCTATCCAATGCTATATGAAAGAGAGTGGTGCCACTGAAGTGGAAGCAAGAGAATATGTAGAACAATTAATATTAGAGACATGGAAGAAATTGAATAGAGAATGTCAAACAATTAGTTCTTCATTTTCATCGGAGTTTGTTGAATGCATAATGAACCTTGCTAGGATGGGCCACTTCGCATATGATGTAGAAAAGCATTCTTACCCGGACACGTTGAGGACACATCTATTATCATTATTTGTCGATCCAATCCAAGGGCAACAATAAACTGCCTTCAGTCGTAACATAATAAATGTTGAGATTTCAGGGTCTTTTTTATCCTTTTTTACTTATCGCATGCTTAATGGGTAATTAATGTTTGTGTGATAAGCCATCTATTGGCAAAGTTGTTTCCATTTTATGTATTAAATTTGCCTTTTGAACATGACTATATGATCATTTACTTTTTTACAAGACTATATGATCATTTACCTTTTTGTATAAATTTGTCTATTTTCATATCTTTAACATTTTAAGAGAAAAAACAAAATCAGGAGAACTTGGTTGGGCAAATTACGAATTTGAATGATAATTGGGCAAGGCAATGATAAATCAAGTGTGAATCTAATCATTTGTTGAGCTTTTACATGCCCAAATTCTATTCATATTTTTGTCATTCATTCGTGTTCTAAAAAATAAACACACATCAAATTTAATAAAAACTATAATCATTTTTCATAAAGCCAACATTATATTTTATAAAATGCACTAGAATATTCTTGTTACAGTGGTAGTTGGATATGTATTTTGGTAGCTAAGTTGTTTGACTCACTTGGTGACACCCTAATTTCCTTCACACTCATTCGATTCATTATATGACATAAGCCTACTTAGTAGGTTTTCAAGTTGCGTGTGTCATTGTTACCACACCAAAATTTCCAAAATGAAATTCTCAATTGATGGACCTTCCTCAATTATTTCGACCACCTCCACAATGAAATCAAGACCACCAATTTTGTTTTTTCATGATTCGCAATGCTTCGTATTCATAATCATTTAAGAAATTTGAGCATTTGTTAGTGGAAGAAGATTTTTCACCTTATCGTCCATGCTACTTTGTCTTAGCGTCAAGAGATCTAAAGAAAACGACACATATTGATCAGTGAAAAATTATTATTCAACTCATTGGCCTAGTAAGCCCAAGTTAAAACTACACATGAAATTGGGTGACTTAGAATTGGCCTAGTAATAGACTCGTTAAAAGAATCCATGATGCTTTTTTTGGTATGTATATGTTTATACACAAAACACACACACACACACACACACACACACACACACACACACATATATATATATATATATATATATATATATATATATATATATATATATATATATATATATATAACCATAGAACCATCTGTTGAGCGTTAGATCAAGTTAGGATGATAATGGTATGATGGTAAAATAATATTTTTTTTTAAAAAGGAAACGACAATTTATTAAATAAATTCCTAATTTGTAGCAATTATGTTCACAAATGAACATTGACATTCATAAAATTATCTATTAAGACACTCGATTTGTAAATTCCAGTAACATCTATAAGAAATCCGCATTCATAAACAACTAATGTTCGGAAATGAACATCGACTAACATTGATGGAATATACGAACATACACACATGTTCAGAAATGAATATTGACGAACACTAACGAAGATTGATGAAATATAGTAACAGAAAACATGTTTAGAAATAAATATTGATGAATGTTGATGAAATATCGTAACATACAACATGTTCAGAAGTAAACATCGATGAAATATACAAACATGCACACATGTTCAGAAATGAATATTGTAATGTCCCAAATTCCAGAGTAAAATTTAAATTTATAAAAATGGTTCGAATACATAAAACGGGTTGGAAGTAAAATCATTCGTTCCAAGTTCAGTATTTAAAACATTTAAAATCATAGATATTTAAATCAAATACAGATCATTAACCAGCGGAAGACTTTAAACACCAAAATACCAGATGCAATACAGTAACGCCGCACTCCAATTCTTTATTCAGAAAAGTACCTGAAAAACATTTAGGGTAAAAGAGTAAACACAAATCTTAGTTAGTTCCCCAAAATATCACACGATCCATCTCATTCACATACACAAGGAACATACAACAACCACTGGGCGATCCCGGCATGGCCCTATCCCGGAGTCCGCATTCTGAGTATCCCGACTTAGCACTCTCAATAGCGCCAGCCACGTCATCACTGGGGGATCCTGGCACGGCCATATCCTAGAGTCCGCATCCTGAGTATCCCGGCTTAGCACTCTCAATATCGCCAATCAAAGTCGTAAGAAGAATCCATACGACTACACATAAGCACATACAATACTAATAACAACATACAATCATTCTCTTTCTCCATATGATACTGTACTACATACGCATGCAACTTCACACATAGTATAGTGAGAAGACTCACCAGATCCGCCAAGCTAAACAACACTCCACGCGTGTGTCCTCGGATTCCGACAACACGAACCTCCGAATCAGGATAATCACAACTTATCATATCCTAAACCCCAAACAGGACAAACTCCTAATACTAGCACCCGAAACGCTCAGGTTTGACCAAAATTTAAACTGGTCAAAAAGTCAATTGTCAAAGGTCAAAGTCAACAGTCAACACTGAGATAGTGCTGCTATTTCCTTAAGATAGCGTCGCTATCTGCAAAACAGATTGGGGTCTTCGTGATAGATGGCGCCGCTATCTCTATAGATAGCGTCGTTATCTATGAGTTTTCCCAAAAACTTCATTAAGCACTTAATTCATTAAGGCATAAGCTATAACCTTCTAGAACCCGTCCCATGGGTCTAAAATCTCATAAAAGTTCAAACTTTATTGACATGCACATCCCATGCATGCCAAATCTCATACTTAGGTCTAAAATGAAACAACCGAAGCTTAACCACACAAGGGAGCTTGACTTACTCCCATAATCAGTTCAAAAGCTCCAAGGGAGGTTTTAGGGACATAAAGTTCTAACCGTTATCAATCCAAACCATAGAAAACACCACAAAGAGACCAAAATCCACCTAAAGTCTTCATAACCACTAGGACAACCTTAGAAACACAAAAAGAAAGAAGCGTTTACTCACATGGGTCCAGAAAATGAAGCTCTTGCTGAATCGACCTTGAAGGGTACCACAATGCACCACCACACAACCTCTTCTTCTTGAAGCAACCTTCTAAAATGAGCTATATAGCCAAAAATCTCTCTCTTAAGCCTCCAAGACGTTTTAGAGATCCCAAGGGTGAAATGAAGGGATAATGACGGCTGCTAGGGTTTTAGGATCCTTAAATATGGCCCAAAAATCTAAATCTAGGGTTTTGGTGCAAACAGTGGCGGATAGCGTTGCTATCCCCAGATAATGGCCAAGCACGATCTACCTCAGATAGCGTCGATATCCTATAGATAGTGCCGATATCCTATAGATAGCACCGCATCTCGCCTCAGATTGTGTCGCTATCCCTTAGATAGCGCCGCTATCTCCTCATTTCTATAAAACTTACATTTTTATTAAAAAAACACAACTTCTTGGAAATGGGTCTTACAACTCTCCCCCACTTAACGAGATTTCGTCTCTGAAATCCTTTTCTTATTCACCCAGACTGCGCGTCTAACCTCATACCGTTCCATGGCTACATATAACTCCTTACATGCCTGGAATTCCGTTACCTGAAAGAACTTACTGCCATATCCCGAAAAGAAAGATCACGAATACTCAATGACGATTCTTACCAACTAATTCCTATCTTGACGGTTAAGAACAACACTGACCACCTCCAGCCTAATCCATGCCGACCCATAACCTCCAGACGCCCGTCGTCTGAAGGTCCTTATAAAGCCTCATGGCAACCGTGTCTGAGTTGCATTGCCTTGACATACACACCAAGATATAAATCCAAATGCGCTATTCTCCTAGCCCACATGCACTTTATCCAAGAACATATATACAATCAGGGTCCAACACCTAGCGCATGACGCATCCACGGACCTTCGGACTATTCCCGCCAAACCATTATCTAAGGACTCTCAGGCTTTTCCCGATATGTAACACCCGGCTTTTAAAACAAAAACACCCCTGAAAATTTTTCATTTTTAACAAAGGTTACAGTACATATAACCATAAACAAGGGGTATATTTTTAATAAAAACGGGTACAAGTGTATCAAGGAGAGTATGAAATACCAAATCTCCTTTAAAGCCAGGCTGCTACTGACAGCATCTACAAGTCCACTTCTTGAGTCACGGACTTTATCCTTACCCTTATCAGGGTTATGCTAACCTGCAGGGACATTTAACAAACGGTATGAGCTACAAAACTCAGTGAGTAATCGTATCTGCAAATAACACGTATCAAATATATTCGTATATCTGTCTGGATATCGAATCCAAACTCATAGCCTTACTGGCTGACCATATATCTCTTAGGATTTCACATCCTAATTTTGTAGCCTTACAGGCTACTTCATTACAACCTGCAATTATCAAACCACATCAGTTATTTGTATAGATAATCATATCTATCGTTTCTGTCCCATGTTTCTTAGTCACAATGGACTGCATTCATATGTCATGGCTATATCAGCCACATCATGTCATTTTGCATATATAAATCATAGCCTGAAGGCCGCACCAGAATATCATACAATACAAAATCAAATATGGCTCACGGGTTAGCCCGCTGTTGCCTTGGCTCACGGGTTAGCCCGCTGTTACCTAGACTCACGGCTTATCCGGTCTTGTCTATATAAGTTTGACTCATCAAAATAAACTATGGCTCATGGGTTAGCCTGCTGTTGCCTAGACTCACGGCTTATCCAGTCTTGTGTATATAAGTTTATTTAGATATATTGACTCACAGCTCCGTTCTTGTCTATCACAGACTCACGGCTTATCTGGTCTTGTCATATCATAGTGTATATATATATGTATTGACTCACAACTCCGTTCTTGTCATCGCAATGACTCACGGCTTATCTGGTCTTGTCTTTTACATACATTTTTACACTTGTCATTTTCGTCCCTCGAAGCCGTTTCAACCTGTAACAGTTCAATCATCATATATCATATATGATATCAGTGAGATTACTCACCTGGATGCTAGCTGCATTTAATTCTCGGTGGTTTCTTGCCTTTGCGTGCACCACAACCATTTTGTCCCATACCTATATATTCATTTATATACCAAATGATAATAGGTTAATAACCAATTCTAATTGACTCTAATGCAATAGAGTTCAATACAATATCATTATAAACAATGCCTAGATAGTAAACTTTACATTTACTATCTTTATGTGAATTTTACTATTCACCGAGGCATTCGAATCGATCTACAGTGCCCCCGAGGGGTCGGAAACTCAATATAAAAATTTTCCCAAACTTTTCAGACCATAACGAGCCTATGGTTCAAATTTGAGCTAAATCGGACAAGCCAAACAAAAGTTAGCATTTTTGATCCCCTGCCTGGCCCCTGCTTGGAGGCGCACTGCGCCTAGGACAGGGCGCACTGCGCCTGGGCGCACCCCGCCTGGCTCCTGGGCGCACTGTGCCTGGCGCCAGTGCAGGTCTCATGGCCAGTCGCGATTTGTGCACTGTAGCACGCAGTGTTGGCCCATTAAGTCCTCAATCTAGTCCTTAATCGTTTGGGGTTTGTTTCTAGGCTAAAACCTTATATTAAAACAAGGTTTTCAACCATTCAAAACAACTAAATCAATCAAAATGAAGAATTAGGGTTCTTAGTTCCAAAACCCCAAAACTTCAAATTCATCACAAATAGCAATCTACTTCCATTTTCTTGAATTAAGTCCTTTTTGCATGACTTAATGGAAGCATTAAACCATTTAAACTACATAATCATAACTGAAATTTACAAATTTCAGTTTCTATAAAACCAAATCAAGAACACTTCAAGAACTTGGTTAAAATCAAGTTTACTTACCTTGATTAACATAGGAATCACCAATTCCAAGCTATGATTCCAATTCCTTACTTCAATTCCATGATTTCCTGCAGAAATCACATCTTCCTTGCTCCTCCCGTTGCTGCACAAATGGCTAGTCAAAGAGAGAGTCAACTCTCTTATTTATACATCCAATTTTTACATTTTTAGTCCTAAAGTTCATTTTCTTGAACTTTGACCACAACAATCAAGTTTTATGACAATAAAACTTTCATTTCTTACATTTTTGCCACAACCAACAACATTTTTACATAATTGGTCTTTCACATGGTCAAATGACCAAATTACCCTTTCGTGGTAAAACGACCAATTTTAGTTTTTATAACATTTTAAGTCCAAAACTCAAAATATTATTTCAAACCAAATTCTTTCCTGTCCAAAAGACCAAATTACCCTTCTAAGGTAAAATGACCAATTTACCCTTTTATTATATTTACATAAAAAGAGTATCTTGGCGTTACAAATTCTCCCCTCCTTCAAAAGATTTCGTCCCCGAAATCATACTATCAAGCGAGGGTATTTCTTTCTCGTTACAATTCCGGTTTCCCATATCATATGGAAACCTTTATGGTATTGCCTAAGCACTTAACCATACTAGTCTTCTTATTTCGTGATTATATCACTGTTCCTCTATCATTCCTCCGGTTATCCCGGGTACCTTGGCTTATCTACCTCATTTCAACATGAGGGATTCGTTGGAATTCATCAGTCTATGTTCTCAGAACTATGAGACCCATAGAAAACATTACAATTATCTCGAAGTTCATCAAGAATCTTCGATCGATACATCCCAGTTTTTACTCTTTGGGACATATGGAAAAGTCCACTAGATGAGGACTTGACTTTCCTTTCTTCCCAAAACAATTTAGTCTTTCTAGGGGGATACTTTGAACACTGTCATCTTTCCCATTTGGAATTTCCACGGTTTTTACTCGGCAATCCGCATACCACTTTTGTCGATTTTTGTCTATTTCTAAGCTTTCTCGAATTTGCCTAATATTTTATTCTTTTTGAAGTACAATCTCGGGTCCAGTCAACGGCTTCTCCCCAACTTCTGTCTAGCAAATCAGCGTGCAACACGATACTCCATACTATGCATTATACGAGTCATCTAAATGCTGGTACTAAAACTATTATTATCTACGGTTTCTACCAAAGATAGGCGATCTTTTCATCTTTCACCAGGGTCTATTATGCAAGTTCAATGCATATTTTCTGAAGTCTGCATCATTTTCTCGTTTCGTCTATCAATTCTGCAATTCCTGTACAGTACTTACTAGTACTTTTGAACTCTCAATTCTAGGAAATAAATGCTAAATTCAGCAAATAATTCTAATATCTCAATCCACCACAGTTGACACCTGTAGTGCACGTCAACAATTTTCTTTTTCTATGTAGTTTTTCACTACTTTTCGATCTAAATTCTTCCTTAGTCAGTATAAATCTACACTGATTTCATCAATCAATCTGCAATTACCCATATGGTGTCATACCCATGCGGTACTTGCAAAGACTTTATTACAAAGTCTATGATATTTTCGTCCCATTTCTTCTTTGGGATCGACAACGGCTAAACTTTTTGTATACTTCTAATGGTTTGACTTTAGTTACACGTTAGTCAAACACTCTTCACCGCTTAGCAATTCAGTTTCTATAAAACCAAATCAAGAACACTTCAAGAACTTGGTTAAAATCAAGTTTACTTACCTTGATTAACATAGGATCACCAATTCCAAGCTATGATTCCAATTCCTTACTTCAATTCCATGATTTCCTGCAGAAATCACATCTTCCTTGCTCCTCCCGTTGCTGCACAAATGGCTAGTCAAAGAGAGAGTCAACTCTCTTATTTATACATCCAATTTTTACATTTTTAGTCCTAAAGTTCATTTTCTTGAACTTTGACCACAACAATCAAGTTTTATGACAATAAAACTTTCATTTCTTACATTTTTGCCACAACCAACAACATTTTTACATAATTGGTCTTTCACATGGTCAAATGACCAAATTACCCTTTCGTGGTAAAACGACCAATTTTAGTTTTTATAACATTTTAAGTCCAAAACTCAAAATATTATTTCAAACCAAATTCTTTCCTGTCCAAAAGACCAAATTACCCTTCTAAGGTAAAATGACCAATTTACCCTTTTATTATATTTACATAAAAAGAGTATCTTGGCGTTACACGATACATCTGACTCACTGGTTGGATATTCAGGTTCCCTGATCTATCCACCAATAAAGGCCTGTGGGTTCTCTGCTCCATTCAGCTTACACTAGATTTCACAGTCCTTCCTCGATTCATTCTGGTTCCCCAGTCGCGAGAACCAATCAAGCGACTAAGAACAACACCTAACACATATCAATCTGCCCTCAGGGCTACACACGACCTTTCGAGCCCCAATTCCTAGTTTCCATTCCTAGGGTCAACTGTCCCAACATCTACAACAATCACAAGAAGCAACTATCACTCGATCCTCTAGTATAAGGCCGCAACACATGATCACATACACAAGCCAACCCCGAGGCGTCGATTCAGCTCAAATTAACCATTTGAGAACTACCACCTAAACTAACGGCTAGTTCAAAGCCCTCACAGATCTTAACGTACCAAAAACTTCCCGTCCTTCTGAACTACACGACCTACTCGCCCCCAAAAAGGAGATGAACCCAAGACACACTCAAACAGGAACTGCGATAGCACTTCCCTCACCAAATAGATAACATGCCAACTTCCTTACCAGATGCCAGCCTTGTGTTGGCCCGACCTCCATGTACATCATTGCATTCCACGAGATACCCAACCGATCCTTATCTCACTTCCTAGAACTCTACTAATCTCGAATGACCCCAATACGACCTTTCCATCCTCCTGAGAGACCATCGTGTAGAACCGATCTTAACATCCCAATGCTAAGGAATTGCAGTGCACACTACCACTTATTCCTCTAACCAAATCTACCTGGTTGTACCTACCACACGCGCGACCGCCGTTGTCAAACTGATGGATGCATTTTATGCACCCTTTTTGGACCATTTTTACTTCTTTTATTTACCATTTTAGTTAATTTCATGCATATCCACATTTTGGGGAAAACCTTGCTTTTGCAAGTGTGGGTGTTTTTACAGGTGAAGTAGAGTCATGGACGAATGGAGTGGAGCTTTGGGTGCACGAGGCAAAGTTATGGAGGAATGGCGAGAGCTAGGAACGCATGGAACGAATATGTTATGGAGCTTTGAGTGATCAAGAGGTTTGGAGCTGTACTCGAGAGCTTATGGAGCATAAAGAAGTAAAGAAATGATGTTTGGACTCTACATGGGTCGTGTGACCTGACACATCGCAGACGTTGATGCGGTAAAAAAATACTAAATTTATACCTTACGTCTCACTAGCTAGCAGCAAGTAAGGGTCGAACTGTCGTTGGCACTTTGTGTTGATAAACCGATCTATAGTGTCACTCTATAGACGGCGGATCAATAACACGTGGGAATAAACCAAAAATCAAAGAAAACCAAATAACAAACTCAGATCTGATTGCACATCAAGAAAACAACAACTAACCGAATGATTACTTTTATAAATCCAAACCAAACTCAAATCCAAATCAAACAATCAAATATCCAGATCTAAACTACCAATTATTCGACTACTGAAATCAGAAACTACTCAACGAATCCAAACAAACATCAAGTAATCGACGGAAATTCCAATTGCGGAATACCTCGATACCGATTTGATAAAATAATAGAAAAATCAAAGGTCTAACCAAACCAACGAATATAAATGAGAAAAATCATGAAATCAGCCTTCCGGATCCCTCCTTGATGCCCCGGGATGCCTCTAAAGTCGTACGAAGGTCCGGTATTTATAGTGGTGGATTCTCGGGGTCCCACGATGCAGCCAAGCTCTTCCCACGATGCGGCCCTCATCCAGATCCCGTTTCCTCATGGTTTGAAATTCAAAAGGATGATTTTATCTTTTCGGGACATTAGCATCGCTAACATTGAAGTTAGCGGCGCTAATCCTTGCTTCTGGAATATTCCTCGCGCGTCTGAAACTTAAAAACGAAGAATCCCTCCATTCACCACATTAGCGGCGCTAATATTGAGGATTAGCATAGCTAATGATTCCCTGCTCCACTTCGTTGTCTGTTTTGCTCTGTAACTTCTCCCAATTTGCACTAAAACCCCTGTATTTGAACTAAAAATATTTCCAAGCACTTTTGCTCAAAAGTAAGTGATTATAGTCAATTAAGAAGGATAAACCTACTAAAACACGGCTCAATAACAACTATAATACTTGATATTACTAGGCGTTATCAAACACCCCACACTTGTACCTTGCGTGTCCCCAAGCAAGTAGAGTTTTTAACAAATTCTAACACAGACCCAAACCTTTTTGAATGCATTCAGTTTCAATGTTTATTGTATTCAGGAAGTTAGATCAAAATGATTTTTGGATAAATGACCAAAATACCCTTTGGGATTCACGACTTTCTAAAGAACCCTTTATTACAAATTTTCGGTTCACAACTATGCACTTACTCTGTAACACCCGTTTTCGTAACTTGATTTTTAAGCATATTTTCTAAGTCCAAAAAAACATATAATAGTAAATAATAAAAGATCAAAGATTAAATAATAATAGTAACATTAACTATTCAAGAAATTACCTAGTGACTAAAGAGGATTGTAATTACATTGAGGGATCTAAAATGTCAAAAAAGCAAATACTAGGAATGAAGTTAAGAATTTCTATTTGAGTAAGGGGTTAAATGTGGTAATTAGAGACTTCTAATGTTAGTAGTAGGAGGTTTGGGGATTAAAGGGTTTGTTTACAAGCTTTGGGGGACTGATTTTACCAATGAAGCTACCATATATATATATATATATATATATATATATATATATATATATATCTGTGTGTGTGTGTGTGTGAGTGTGGCGATATATTACGTTGTATATGGTTTTGACCGATTGATCGGATGACTCTGTTTACCATAGTTAATATAGTTGAATTGATTATATAATTTAATTGTAATAATTGATCAGTTGTTGATACAACTGAATTGATGAGTCGTTAGCGGTATTTATATAACTGGGATGATTGTTATAACTATGAACAACTAATAGCTGAATGACTATATATGAATGATCATGATTGAGTTGATGAGTAGTACTGGCCATGGTGCCTTCGGCTAGGTTGATAGCTGATGGTAGTTAGCCGATGTTTGTGTAGCTAATTTAATTTAGCAGACCACAGCTGAGAAAGGGATACATGTATTTGTTAGTATAATTAGGAAGATGGATGGTGGGATGCATACCTAAAGATTAAAGTTGATTGTGTTGTAAATATTGTTATTATTATTGTATCTATATAATTGCTGATACATCTTACGTTGATGTCAAATAGGGAGATTACTCACTAAGCTTTTATAAGCTTACCGTTAGTTGTGTGTTTTTTTAAAGATATTTGTAGCAGTGATAGGGGAAGGCATGTGATTGACAAATAGATGACTTTGAGCATATCCTTTAGTAGCATGCTTTGGGTTTTAATGATTGTACTGTCTGGCTTGGTCCGTGAGGAATTTTGTATGTACCTTTATTTTGATAACACATTGTATTTCCTGGTCTGAGTACTAGTATACCCATCTTTGTTATATTATTGTTTTAAATATTTGGGTATTCCTTGTATGAAAAGTCGAGTGTTACGAGCTGGTATCAAAGTAGTGGTTTAAGTAAACTAGGTTCTTGAGTATAGGGTCCTAGACTTGAACCAGGAAGAGAGCCCATATCACATGCTTGGAAAAACAATTGCTACAGATGTTAGCGTATAAGTTGAATATTACCTTTATAGGTATTCTTGTTATCTATTGTAAACTGTGTATGAATGTAAATATGATTTCAGGTGAAGGTTGACTTGATAAATTAGTCACAGTTGGATTGACCAATAGCCAATATAAGGTAACAGTTGACAATGACAGATCTGCGAGTCGATTACCTGGTTACAGTTGGTTAGACTAACAGCTGATGTTGAGGTTCCAGCTGATGATGAGGTCCCAACTGATGATGAGGTCCCACCTGATGTTAGGGTCCCAGCTGATGATGAGGTCCCAGCTAATGATGAGGTCTCAACTGATGTTGACGCCAAGCTGATGTTGAGGGCCAAGTTGACATTGACCAATATACCTGATGGGGAATCATAGCAGTAAATGACCAACAGTCGATATGAGGTCCTGATGACTATGTATTATTGGTTTATTGACGTGTTAAACTTGTGTTACAACCAATAGCTAATGTGAGGTTGCGCCTGCTCATAACATGAGAGCTGATGTGTGTGAGTGTAGCTGATTACACTCAAGAGTCGAGAGACGATGTGTGTGAGTATAGCTGATTACACTCAAGAGCTAATAATCGACATATGTGGGTGTAGTTGATTGTGACCAAATACGCTGATTAATTGGATCATAGTTGATTGTGATCCACATTGCCATTAGCTGATTGTGACTTAACATGTAGTTGTGGCTAAGTATAAATTAAATACAGAATTATAGCTAAACGTAACTATTAGCATACAATCATAGTTGATTATGATTGATAAACTGAGTAAGCATATAAGCTGTTAGTCGAGTCGTAACCGATGATGACTGATTGTTAAGGTACGAAGCTTTGCATGGGATGATGGCTTGCGGGCTTAGAAGGCCCACTATGACATATGGGTATTAGGGTTTTGACCTAGTTGTGTATCTTGCCTATATATAGTCATTGTATTATTCATTATTAGGGGGAGCTCACACTATAGACAGATTGACCGTATTTATAGTGCTCGGGTTTTTATTCTCTACGAGCCTAATCTTTATATTCTCTCACATTTATATGAATCATTCGACTTATTAATTATTGTTCTTGAGTGCTTATGATGTTCTTATTCTGTGTTTATGTCAAATTCATTGGTATTAGACTCGTACCTTGAAGATTCAAGCGATTCTTTCAATGCACGATCTCAGATTTGGTAATTGTATTCATATTCATTCAAGATCAAATTATTTGGAGTTTTGAGCCAGATCTGTTTATTCTTTTGAAACAATCCACACTTACAACTCTAATTCCTAATTGATTTACTGTTCACTTTTCAAGATCCATTAGTTCTTCATGATTATCTATTACTCGAGATGTGAAATTGAAAATCCATTTTGTACATCGTTCATCGTTTTTGTTCTATTCAATCAGTTTTTTAGACTATAATCGGTTCCTAATTTTCATGACAATTCAGTCCTGTGATTCGATTTGTTGTTGATTTGTCATAATCTTATAATTTAGTGATATTGAGTTACTGATGATGCTCGATAATGATAATGATGTTGGAATAATATCCAAGGTCATCAACTTGTTGTAATACTTTTGATTTAAGGTAAAGTCCTTTTGGGTTGCCCTCAGAACCCAGAAAAACATTCAGAATAAAAATAAAGGAAAGGTTATTTAGTTTATTAATTTATTGGAAAATAAATTAATTAGAAACTAAAAGAATAATTTAATTGATAAATTAATCTATTATTAATTTAGAATCAATTAAAATGACTGGATTGTAATTGATTAACGATATAATCTAAGAAAACAGGTCCAGGGGGTGCGGCCGCCAAAAGGCTCCTAAGTTTGAAACCATAGGAGCTCACGCATTATAAATAAAGGCCTTAGGGTAACACCCTAAGGCAACCCAAAAACCCTTTGAGCCGTTAACTCCCCTCCTCCCTCCTTCCCTCTAGGAAATCGCCTCTCTCTCTAGAGTTGGAGTTCTTTGCTTCTAATCTGCTTGGTTTTCTGTTGGTCACTAGGTACAAGCCACTAGAGGGATTCACACTTTGGATCCTGATCATCCTTGCAATTGTGGCCCGGACTAGAGCACAAAGAATAAGACTTGCTGAGGTATATTCTATATAAGTTTTAACTTGCAATGATCTGTTATGAACTGCATGATCCTGAACAATGTTCATGGAATTTCTGTGATTTGATCTTATCTGCCTCCCGATGCATGTGTTTAATGTGTTTATGTGATCAAATACCAACAGTGGTATCAGAGCCTCTGTTCATAAGATATTAGCACTTTGATCTTAAACTGCTGTATGTGAATTCATGTTTATTGTTAAAATTGATTTTATCATAGGGTTATGCTAGAAATTCTGGTTTTAAATATGTTATGATCGTAAGATGCATGTTAGCAACTTAAATTTCTTGTTTATGTATGTTAAAATCAATACCGAAAGGGTTTTTTGTGCCTTCTTGCTTAATTTCGATTTATGCTAGGGTTTAGAAGGCTTTTCTGTGCCTCCTTGTGTACCGTTGAAAATTGCTAGGTTTAGAAGGGTTTTCTACGCCTCCTTATGTGTTTGGCGGCTAGGGTTACTGCCCTAGCTTTTCCTTGCAAGTTTTCTAACTTGCTTTGTTGCCTTATATGCATGTTGCCTTAATTTGATTATTCAATAGGATATGATTGTTTATTTAATTGATTGTTAATTAATTTTAATTGAATTAATTAAATAAAATATTTTAAAATGTTTAAAATACATTTATATATATTAGAAGATTATTTATATATAAAAGAATTATTTAAATTAAAGATATTGGTCAAACCATCACTAGGCTCACCCACAAAATCATGTATAGGGTTAGACGGAAGGTTCTTGTGAACTTGAATGAGGTTGGTTATTAAGTGGCATTCATTGCCCACCACCTTCACCACCCAGCATCTTTTCAATGTGGAGTTATCGAAAGGGTTTGATAGGGAAATGTTTCTCTCTCCAAGTTAAAAGTATTAACTTAAAGTATTAGAACAAAAACCTGTTTTAATTATATATACAATGTGAACTATGTGTTACCCATGAGAAACGCACATTCTCTTTATGACCTGCTGGTGGAGCTGTGTGGTTAACTGGCACACCATATAAGGTTATAGTTGAGAATGATGTGACACTCGCGATTCCCAGGCGTATCTTAAGACAGGCATCACGCAGGTTCTGCATTGTCAATTCACCGTCTGAATCATGATCCATGGCATCCCTGTCATGAATTCTTAGATGAGCACAAACGAGGTTAACATGCTATTGACTGAAATTAATGAATCTCACAGATCTATGAGTTTCATAGTGAATGAAACTGCTAAAAGGTTTTGTCGACCTTGATGACCATTGTGGTGTGATTACGGCATCCCTCTTCACATCACACTGCAAAATCGTGGGTCTCAGCCTTATTAAATAAATTGGATAATTATTTAAAGGATTAAAACTAAGTAAACTAAACTCTGTTTTATAGATGTCTGCCAATAACAATAACATTAACAACAACTCGGGTCCAACTCCTCCTCCTCGACCTCCTCCTCCTCCTACACTAACCTACATCTCACTGCTTTCCATCCTCTTAAGCGAAAAGCTTACATGTCCAAACTATCTCGAGTGGATTTGGGCTATAAGGATTGCTTTGAGATTTGAGGGCAAAGAGTATGTCATTGACACTGATCTCCCAGATGTAAAAGATACAGCCGCTGGTGAAGATATAGTTGCTTATGATAACCACTATGACGACTCGACTAAGGTTTCCTGCCTGATGTTGGCGATGATGACCTCAGAGCTCCAAAAGGGATTTGAGAATGCTGGTGCATATGACATCAACCTACAGCTTAAGGAAATGTTCCAAGAGCAAGCTAGGCGGGAACGATTTGAGATCGTCAAGTCCCTATTTGCTTGTAAACTGCAAGACAGAGTGTCTGTATGTACTCACGTTCAGAAAATGAAATCATACATTAACAGGTTGGAAAATCTTGGTGTCAGTTACCTAAGGAGTTAGCCATTGACATGGTCCTTAACTCGCTTTTCGGTTCATACCAATAGTTCATCATGAACTACAATATGCACAACCTGTACAATACCACGATGGAGTTACACGGGATGCTGAAGACTGTTAAGGCCAGCATGAAGCAGGCTCGTGGCACTAACTCCACTGCTTCTGTCCTAGCTATTCATTATAGTTGTGGCAAATGGAAGAAAATTTCTCATCCCAAAGGAAAGGGAAAAGCCAAGGGCAACCAAGGCTTCAAGAGAAAGGCTGACTCCGATATTGCCGCTACCAGTGACCCAAAAGAGGCTATATGCTTTTCTGCCAACAGAAGGGACACTAGAAACGTAGCTGCCTGAAGTACCTAAAGGACTTGAAGAAAAACAAGGTCAAAGAGTGTGGCACCTCAGGTATATTTATGATCGAATTGTATAGTACTATGACTTCTAATTCTTGGGTCCTTGATACAGTATGTAAGACCCGTTCCGCCGAGGCGCGTCCCGGATGAATCCGCGGCGTGACTTTAGGAAGAATCTAGAATCGCGAAGGATTTGTACGCGCGGCGCGGTTCTAAAGATCCTGCGACGCGGTGCGCCTCTAAAGTGAAAAACCCTAATTCGGATTTAAACGCCTATATAAAGGGACCCAGCCCTAGGGTTCGTGTTTTTGGGAGTTTTCTAGAGCAGAGGCGTCCGATTTCAGCAGAGACTCCGTGGTTCCAAGGTTTTGGAAGCTTGAAGGAAGAAATACAGCGTGGGGAAAGGCTGTAGACGATCGGGTGCATTTCTCTGTTTTCCAGATGTAAGGTAAGAGGATCTACCTTCTAATATTTCAGTTATCCCGTTTTCATGGTGTTATCCCTTTAGTAGTAGTCTTAGATGACTTCTAACCCTTAGGGTTAGACTGAGGATATGAATAGACTTGCATGTCCCTAAGGAAGTGATTTTAGGGTAGTTTCTGATCTCAGGAAGGGTTTGGAGTGAAACCCTAGCCGATTGGTGTACTGTTAATCGCTGAAAAACATTTTGGAATGTTACGAGCCGCGACGCGGACTGGCTATGTCTGCGGCGCGGACTCGGCTGAAATCCCGTTTTTATTCGATTTGACGGCAAATAGTGAGTCTAACCTTTAGGCAGGTCTGTAAGAGCCTAGTCAGTAATTGATATGTTGTATGTGTGTGGGATTTAGGTGTGTGGACGAGCTAAGTGGGGATATTAGAGAATATCTGTGCGGTTTCGAATCAGGTGAGTATCCTCACCTTACTATATGATGTTGCATGTTAGGCATCTTGTGTGTTGTTTACAGTTATATGATTTGCTCTATATCTGTGGTTATTTGTTGTTGGGCTCAGTACTGATGTGTGTCCCCTCGTAGCTGTTGTATGGCGAGTTGGACTATTGCCTTGTCCCATAGCTGTTGTATGATGGGCTGGGCCATAACCGGGAACCCATAGCTGTTGTATGATGTGTAGAACCTTCCCGTGTCCATAGCTGTTGTATGATGGAAGCCCGTAGCTGTTGTATGGCGGGTAGGGTCGGGTCGTTCTCGAGGACGGGTTGTTTAATGTGTGGGCATGTATGGTAATTTGTGGAACTCACTAAGCTTTATGCTTACCCGTTGATTTTAAAACATTTTCAGGTACTTCAGTTGATAAAGGGGTGAGCTCGGCGTGACGGCGGCGCATCGCACATTTATGATTTGCAGTTATATTATTAAATAAGATTTATATAATTATGGGACGTATACACTATGATAATAGTTTTGATGAACACCGCTTAAGCATGTTAATAAGATTATCTATGTTTTTACTTACATTTTTAAAGAAAATTTTTGATTGAAAATTGGGGCGTTACACAGTATGTGATACTCACATCTATGTTCATATTTAGAGACTAAGGGAAAGTAGGAAGTGTTGGGATTTGATCATAAACACAAAAACTCATTTGCAGCGGAAGACAAATAGATCAAATCACATAATAATCAATAACACATTCAGGATCATATCAGTTCATAGAAAATCATAGCAACTTAAACATAACAGAATGTACCTCAAGAAGTCGTTGCCTTTGAGATCTAGTCAAGGCCACGATTACAGGATGGTCAGGATCCAATATGCGAATCCCTCTAGTGGCTTGTACCCAGGGACAACCAGAAAACCAGGCAGATCAAGAGCAAAGATCTCTAACCCTAGAGTGGGAAGAGATTTCACAGAAGGGAGGAAAGAGGGAGGGTTGGCGGCACACTCAAGGGTTTTTGGATGCCTTTGGGTGTTACCCCAAGACCTCTATTTATAGTACAAGGCTCCTAGGGTTTCCAAACTTTGGAGCCTTTTGGTGGCTGCACCCTCTGGACTTATTCTATTGATTATAACTTTAATCAATAACAATCCAACCCCATTAATTGGTTCCAAATTAATCCTAGATTAATTTACCAATTAAATTGCCATTATTCTTTTAGTTACTAATTAATTTATTCTCAATAAATTAATTAACTAAATAACCTTTCATCTATTTGAGTCTGTCTATTTTTATGGGTTCTGAGGGCAACCCAAAAGGACTTCACTTTTATCAGAAGTGTTCCAGCAAGTTGATAACCTTGGACACTATTCCAACAGTCTCCCACTTGGACAAGTTGTCAACTTGAACACATTCTAAAAAGAGTAAAGCGTGCCATCCAATCCAACAGCCAAACTCTGATCAATGAAAAGAAACGACTCCTAGATAAGTGATCTCTCTTCGTCTGTTCTCATGATATGGATATGAACTTGGGTCATGGAAATAGTCAGATCCATTAGTTCAAATTTTTTTTCCCGATGGAGATTTATGATGACCTATTTAGACCACCAATTGAACACATCAATTTAGTCAGGGCTTGGCCAAGCACTTAGTGTCAGCATCAAATCATCAAGCGCCCGACAGATATCGCTTCCCCTTTTTAAGCAGAAGGAACATATAAACTTTGACTACATAGTGTCTCTCTATTTCATCATGTCATACCCGAACATACCCGTTATAACTACCAGTTACAAATAGCGTTTGGGTAGACGATGTATGATAGAATCACAGGCAGATCCCCATGTATCTCCATTTGAAGAATAAGAGATATTATCATCCTAGATTACTTGTGACTAAATCCATGAAGTAATATCTAGATGTGGGTTGTTCCAATACTTGAATCTCCATCAAGCACTCATGATGCATAGTCGCAATCACTATGCTATGTCTGATCTCTACAGACAATCTACTAGCACTCATGATAGTCTTAAATCACTACTAGCTTCCAAGAGTACGATCGACTGTGGAAGTTTGAATGTGTTACCATTAGGCAGCGGGTTCCAAACATGCAAAAGTAAAACATAGTGATAATTGAAATGCAAATGGCGACTCACTAGTATTTTATTAAATCTCCACTAATAAAACCCCAAGTCATGTACAATCAATACTGTTATATGTTTCGATTACTCAATTATAAACTAAACAATTAGGACATTTCGCTAGCATCTCTAATGCCTATGGTCCTCGTTTGCCTTTCATGCTTGGAATGCGACAATGACTTGGTGAACGGGTCAGTCGGATTATCCTCTAATGTTAGACGTCCCACCACTATGTCTCCGTCTTCAACTCGATTTCAAACATAGTGATACTTTCTGAGTATATGTCTGTATCTCCCATGGTCCTTGGGTTCTTTAGTCAATGCGACTGCACCCTCGTTATAACAGAAGACTTCAAGGAGATTCTTGATGCTGGGAACAACGCCAAGATCACCAATGAAGTTCTTCAACCATGTAGCTTCCTTTGCAGCTTCACTAGCTGCTATATACTCTGACTCACACGTTGAGTCAACTACCGACTTCTACTTCGAACTTTTCCAGGTGACTGCTCCTCCATTCAACATGAACACCCATCCTGATTGTGAGAAAGAGTCACCTCTGTCTGTTTGGAAACTTGCGTCACTAAACCTAGTTACTCTTAGCTCGTTTCTCCCTCCATATACAATGCACATTTCTTTAGTCCTTCTCAAGTACTTAAGAACGCCTTTAATAGCTGTCCAATAACTCTCGCCCGGGTTGTCCTGATATCTGATTACCATGCTCAAAGAATAAGAGACATCAGGTCGAGTACATATCATGGCATCCATTATCGATCCAATTGCTGAAGCATATGGGACTCGACTCATTCTATCCATTCCTTTATCAGTCTTGGGAAATTGCTCTTTACTTAGCTTTATCCCATGGTGCATTGGGAAGAACCCCTTCTTGGAACAATTGATATTGCCTCATTTATACATATAATTTGGACAATATCGAGTGCCTAAACACGTGTTTTTGGTATAATATCAAGATAAAAGATACTTATATGTTTAAATTACCAAAACACAGGAAAAATGGCTTTGTGGATAAAGAAGGAGCTGAATACGAGCCTTACAGTGAACAAAAGAAGTTGAAGGCAGCTACAGCAGCGATCGCGACGCGATCCCCTATAGGGTCGCGACGCGACGAGTGATGACACGGTGATGTAGTGCTGACCAAAAGATCGCGACACGAAGGAAAGATGGCAACCCGACGAGATCGCGACGCGACATCCACATGGATCGCGACGCGACCCACCAACCACAGTCCACAAAGTCAGAATAGCGGCCAACTGAGTCACGCGTTTCACACTGGTTCGCGACGCGACGCCCTCTATGGTCGCGACGCGACGGGGCCTGGACAGCTCTATAAATAGAAGCCTTCTCTTGTTGTTTGAGATATCCAATACCAACCATAAACACCTACACCCCATTACCAACACCAAACTCGGGAGTTTGCCCACTGCAACTGCCAGAAGGTTTGGAGGAGACAGTACGGTGCGTATGGAATCGAGAGCTTGAAGAATGTTCGGCCGGGACTTCATTCGGTTTGCTTTATATATGTTTAGCATTCTACTATGATTTCCTAGGCCGTATTCTTCAGATCATGTTATATTTATCTGCATTATTTATTACTTAGATTTGAATACTATCTAGTTATGATTTGATTGTTATTTATCGGATATTGAACGTTTTATATTTTATCTTGCATAATTTATTTGACTATCATATATGTTAAGGAACCTTCCTTTTAGACTTATTGCTGAGTTATTTTAGTCTAGAGGACCAATCTGACTATATGACTTTTATCATAACTGTGCTATGACCATTAGACAGATATGACTAGTGATGGACCAAATCCTAGGGTTAAGTCACGAAGGTAGGAACTTATATGTGTATGGCAAGTTTGTACTAGAGGACCAATCTGTACAAGCCATTTTGATTTTCATGACCATTGAGATCAAAAACTCGAATGAATCTTGTATGATACGAACCAATACATGATTATTTGGAATATGTAATTGCATGACCATTGCCATTAATGACCTTATAATCATAGGATTAGGTAGTTGGACCAAAACATCTAATCACTCTAGAAATCGATATTTAGCTTTCAATATCCATTGCACTAATAGCATATCAAACATAACTAGATGGTTGAATCGAATCTAAGTATAAACATTTACTTTTATGTTTTGTAATTTATATTTATATTTTCCGATTTTAATAAACTTTTGCGCTGTCTCTTGACACGAGTCAATGCATTCTCTCAAAACCCCCCATCCTTTTTAATTACTGTTTGCTTGAATAATTGTTAATTAATAATTGATTTTCTTAACTTAAAAATATCCGTTTTCCCTTGGGTTCGACAACCCGGATTTACCATTACTATACTACAACCGATTAGGTTCACTTGCCTAATTGTGTTGTTCTATTCATACATGGTATTTCCCTGTTCAGAAATGTAAAACTAATGTGAAAACCAATTGCTAATATCATATATACGCTCGTAACACACCAAGTTTTTGGTGCCGTTTTCTGGGTATTTTATATGTATGTTTGAAAACACATCAAGTTTTTGGCGCCGTTGCCGGGGAATACGGTTTTGTTTTTTTTTTTTTGAAAATTAAATTATTAGTTAATATTTGTGTGATTGAAAATTTGTTTTTGTATTTTTGTTGTTTTGATTGATATATCGCTAATCATAAAACAAATATTTGCACACCTTAAGCATATTTTAAGTGTGGGGTGAATATTTGGGAAAATATGAAGTAACAAAACCTTTGAAGTCTTTTCTACTCACGCAACGTGTCGACAATCCGGAGTGCGTTGACAAAAAGACAACTTCAAAAATTACGCGACACGGAAACGTGCATGACGCGTAAACACCCGAGGCAGACACTGGTCGTACATAATGATACATGGCTAAAAATCAGTTACTACTGAGAAGGGGGACGCTTCTTTACAGTAGGGGCAGCGATACTGACGACGGTCAAAAGTCGCATAGCCACACCATACCCGCAACCCAGTCGCCACGGATTTGAAACTTCATGGAGCACAAAATGAGTGATATTTTTCTTTTCCTGTTATTACTTTTATTTTTCATTTAATTTTTGTGTGTTTATTTGTGTGTGAATAATATTTGTCTGAGTAATATGTATGCAGATTTGCTAAGATTCAAAGCTGGCAGCATGTTCAACGAATTCTTTTCTGTGGAAAGAGCCTCATATATGACGTCGACCGGTACCCAAGGGGAGTCTGTTCCATTTTGCTCCCTTTACTGTTTTGAATTATATATACAATAAAATTATTGTATAAAATAAGTATAGGGTAAGAGCGTCATACTGCAATAATTAACTAAGCCAAATTAAATTTTTTTATCTTAAACATCTATTCCAAAATTGTACGCTAAAAAGACAATTGTTAAGAAAAATGTTTTGAAAATAAATTCGTAGGTTACATTTAATCTTATGTATGTATTTTTAGTTTTTCATTGTTTTATATAAAATTTAGTTCTATAGAGGACAAGTTTTCAGCTTGATAGTTGCAAAATGTTTTGCATAAATAATGAAATAGACCCATTGAAAATTTATCAGTTGTTAAAAAATTGAGTTTTTGCCAAAATAGATTGAGTCAGTTTCCCTACTTGCAAAAATGCACGAATTATATGCTGTTACTAAATTGAGGAAAATAAGCCTCGATAAATGAACTTAAAATGAGAAAAAAAATTCTCAAGAAATCTGATGTGCTAAAAAGCAGAAGTCAAGTAATGTTATACCATAAGATTGAGACTCAGAAAGGAAAGTCAATCAGTGGCCTTTGACATTCGAGCAAGTAGACATAAAATGGGTGGCCTTCGGGCATTTATGCACCTTATTACCTAAAACCAACTGGTTTGGGATAATATTGTCAAAAGCTCGCTACACGGGTGTCATCGAAAGTCATGGAATTTCCTTAGTGGCCTTTGGAATTTGAATTAGTAGACTCTGTACAGTCTTGAGTCGAAAATTTGTAATCAAGAGTTCCATCGAAAGTCAAGAGTTTCAAAGGTGCGGAAAAATGGAAATAATAACTAAACTTGATAAATTTAGTCCAGCATGATTTTTATTTTAAATATGGGAAATTCGACAAAAAGGTCTTGAGGTAGAAGAATCTTTAAAGGGGATATTCGATATTATGTAAAAATGAGTATTTATCAATCTAAAGACTTGTCGTTTATAGAAAGAGAGTTTATGTAAAGTTTTGAAAAGTTAGAAATATATACATAAGGCTAGGTATAATCTACTATGTTTATTCTTAATTCATTATTCTTAACATCGGTAATAAACGCTAGATCTGTGATAGCGTATGGAAAGTTGTTTGGACATCAAGTTTCTCGGCTTGGTTTTAAATTGTAGTTTGCTTGAGGACAAGCAAAGTCCAAGTGTAGGGTATTTTGATATTGCCTCATTTATACATATAATTTGGACAATATCGAGTGCCTAAACACGTGTTTTTGGTATAATATCAAGATAAAAGATACTTATATGTTTAAATTACCAAAACACAGGAAAAATGGCTTTGTGGATAAAGAAGGAGCTGAATACGAGCCTTACAGTGAACAAAAGAAGTTGAAGGCAGCTACAGCAGCGATCGCGACGCGATCCCCTATAGGGTCGCGACGCGACGAGTGATGACACGGTGATGTAGTGCTGACCAAAAGATCGCGACACGAAGGAAAGATGGCAACCCGACGAGATCGCGACGCGACATCCACATGGATCGCGACGCGACCCACCAACCACAGTCCACAAAGTCAGAATAGCGGCCAACTGAGTCACGCGTTTCACACTGGTTCGCGACGCGACGCCCTCTATGGTCGCGACGCGACGGGGCCTGGACAGCTCTATAAATAGAAGCCTTCTCTTGTTGTTTGAGATATCCAATACCAACCATAAACACCTACACCCCATTACCAACACCAAACTCGGGAGTTTGCCCACTGCAACTGCCAGAAGGTTTGGAGGAGACAGTACGGTGCGTATGGAATCGAGAGCTTGAAGAATGTTCGGCCGGGACTTCATTCGGTTTGCTTTATATATGTTTAGCATTCTACTATGATTTCCTAGGCCGTATTCTTCAGATCATGTTATATTTATCTGCATTATTTATTACTTAGATTTGAATACTATCTAGTTATGATTTGATTGTTATTTATCGGATATTGAACGTTTTATATTTTATCTTGCATAATTTATTTGACTATCATATATGTTAAGGAACCTTCCTTTTAGACTTATTGCTGAGTTATTTTAGTCTAGAGGACCAATCTGACTATATGACTTTTATCATAACTGTGCTATGACCATTAGACAGATATGACTAGTGATGGACCAAATCCTAGGGTTAAGTCACGAAGGTAGGAACTTATATGTGTATGGCAAGTTTGTACTAGAGGACCAATCTGTACAAGCCATTTTGATTTTCATGACCATTGAGATCAAAAACTCGAATGAATCTTGTATGATACGAACCAATACATGATTATTTGGAATATGTAATTGCATGACCATTGCCATTAATGACCTTATAATCATAGGATTAGGTAGTTGGACCAAAACATCTAATCACTCTAGAAATCGATATTTAGCTTTCAATATCCATTGCACTAATAGCATATCAAACATAACTAGATGGTTGAATCGAATCTAAGTATAAACATTTACTTTTATGTTTTGTAATTTATATTTATATTTTCCGATTTTAATAAACTTTTGCGCTGTCTCTTGACACGAGTCAATGCATTCTCTCAAAACCCCCCATCCTTTTTAATTACTGTTTGCTTGAATAATTGTTAATTAATAATTGATTTTCTTAACTTAAAAATATCCGTTTTCCCTTGGGTTCGACAACCCGGATTTACCATTACTATACTACAACCGATTAGGTTCACTTGCCTAATTGTGTTGTTCTATTCATACATGGTATTTCCCTGTTCAGAAATGTAAAACTAATGTGAAAACCAATTGCTAATATCATATATACGCTCGTAACACACCAAGTTTTTGGTGCCGTTTTCTGGGTATTTTATATGTATGTTTGAAAACACATCAACAATCCATCGTGAACTTCTTCAAGATCTTGTCCATATATGTACTTTGGCTAAGTGCAACCAGACATTTTGATCTATCTCTATAGATCTTTATACCAAGTTGTTAGGTGTTGAAATATGAGATTAGATGAACTAATATAGATATGGAATCAATTACACAATCAATCATACAATGATAATGCAACAGAGCTCAATTAAACAATAAGATATGAATAACATGTGCCGAATGATTTGATTAGAACTTGGTTTTACAATTGGGTTTTCTATCTTGGAGATATACAATTCTCGTAAGTTAATCTCGTAATCTCTCTCTAGACACGGTATGGTATCACTGATATTTATACTGAATCAGTGATACCAATAGTACAACTTTTACAGAGAATATCCTATCAGTGTACTAGCCAATAGGATAGAAGATTCATGCAACACGTATTGTACTATACACGTGCACACAAAAGACAAGATGACAGACTGTGAAGTATTCGGATCCTCTATGCATTGCACTTCGGAGTCTTTAGACTTCGGTGTCTTCTCTTGTTTATTCACTTCGGGGTTTTCTTCATGGGTAGGACTTCGGATGTATTAGCACTTCATCACAAAATATCTCAACAATCTCCCCCTTTGTGTGAAGTGCATACGAAGCCTATACTCGAAAGTTTCTTTTGTATGCCCGCTTCAGAGTCTTTCTCACAGCAAGATACCAGTTCATATGGTCTATGAACTTCTTCTTCTTCTCAGTGGAATTTGCATGGCAGGCGTTCACGTGAGAAATCATTCCTGAGATAAGGAGGAGGGATGGAGGCCTATGTAGTCTATTTCAAAGAACTTGATTGTGACTTTGGTTTCATTTCGAAGTCCTTTGAAAACTACGCCATATGGTTCGTCTAAGATCTCTCCATTTTTGAATCTAGCTATGTTCCGAACTACAACAGGAGGAGTGTTCAAGGGTTGTCTGTAGTAGGAACATAGCTCCAGGTCATGCTTTGCAAACCGGAGAAGATAATTGTTGAGGAAGCCCAGAAGGTGATTTTTGATAGCAAGGGTAGACATTTCAGCATGAGCAGCACCCCCGGTTCGCAAAAGATCAAGAATCTGGATGAAATCCATAGGATTCATGATGGGGAAGTCTGCTATTGAGAACCTGGATTCAACTTCATCTGCCCCCCTAAGCACAAGAAATTCATAATTTCTGAAGCCCAAATAGTCTTCAACTTCTTTTATTGAAATGATTTTCTTGATCTTGTTTAGGCTCCAAACATAGCTTTGCCTTTGAATGTATTTGGCATGAAAGTTTATTTTATTCGTCCAAAAACTTGCTTTCTGATCCTCTGGCACCGAAGAGACGAATTGAAGGAAAGCAAAAGTCTTCAGATTGAATGGAATGTCAAGCTGGATGTCTTCGGAGTCAACAGTTGCAAAACTCCGAAGAGGAAGTCTATTAAGTACATTTGGATTTTGAAATCCAAACAGCTTGATTGTCTCAACTGTCCACTCACCATTATTTCGAGCAAAATCATTTATTTTGATCATCAAATTGTAGTCTGCTCTTCTGGCCTTGTATGTCTCTTCCATGTGTGGAGCAATTATGTTCTCTAGTGATCGGTCTGTTGAGCTTCCAGCTCCAGCCGATCCACTAGCACCCATGCCAGTGGTTGTGATGGTTGAGGTTGTAGGACCTGCTGTGGCTGCAGGGATCTGTCTAAGCAAGCCATGTGGCCTAGACAATCTGTCAGAGAAATTTATCAGAGGCTGAAATGCAACTCTCAATTTTGTAATCAAATCTTGTGTGAGAGCTGCATTTGTTCGTTGCAGTTCCTTTGTAAATTTGGTGACATCCGAAGTGGTTTGGGCGGCAGTGAGCTCTTCAATTTTTGCTCTGGCCTCATCAAGCTGTTTTTCAAGCTTGGTACTTTGCTGGATTTCACTCTGAAGTCCTTGCAAGGTTTTCATGACTTCGGAGTTTGTTTTATCGGTTTTCTCAATGAAAGCATCAACCTTCTTGTTGATGGAGGTGACAGCGGATTCCAGCTTCTTTTCGAAGGAAGAATGGATCTTATTTTGTTCATCCAAGAGCTTCTTCTCAAGACTATCGACAGACTCCTTTATTCCTTTGGATAGAGTGAACTCCAAAGACTCTATCTCTTCGGAGATATCACCAATGGTTGGTTTTGTGGGGTCAAATCCTGTTTGAGCTTGAATGAGGGTGTCAAGCTTGGAGTTGAGGACTTTGTACTGTTTCATTAGTACAAAGCCTTCATCTGGTAGGTCTTCTTCTGATGCTCCTTCAACACTCAAGGGAGCCATGTGAAAGGCTTCGAAGAGTGCTGCTGGAGTGGGGTTTTGTCTTGGTGGTGATATGGGTAATTCAAACTCTGGTAAAGAGAAGTCGATACCAGAGACAGGTATTTCGGAAGATGGAGGAGCAGTTGTTGGTGGAGGTGGAGGAGGAATTGTATATGGAGGTGTTTCAGGTCTGGTTGATTTTGGTGGTGAAGGAGGGACAGTTGTTTGTGGTGGTGTAGGTGGTTTAGTTGTTTTAGGTGGAGATAGAGGAATGGCAGTTGATGTAGGAGAAGGAGGTTGATCAGCAAGCATTTCCTCTTCTTGTTCTTCTTCATGGACTGTGGATGGAGTCCTTTCTGAGTCCGAAGACTCATCCACAACCATGATCTTTCTTTGCCTCTTCGGCTGTTTCCTCTTCGGTGTGGTTTTCACCGAAGTTTTTCTTTTTCTTCTCTTCCTTTTTAGGACCACTGGGTCCACCAGCCATTTTCCTCTTCCCTTTTCCTTTAGGGATTTCTTTCACAGATGTCTCCTTGCTCAGATCACGAGTAGGATAAGGAATCACCAAGGTGTTGCGGTAAGAGCTTACTTCATTACATTCCATGGGAACCTTGGAGAGCATGGCTATAGGTATTTGTGCACAGTAGACTGCGGGTTCATCATCCAATGGCGATACAGTGATTGGAGTGTACCTCATTTCGGGGAGAGAGGGGTCTGCCACATATCCTGTCTTTTGATAATGGGCATGAACAACAATTGCCCAAAACCTCGCATTTGAAATTTCAGTCCCCTTCAGACTGTGATTGATATGTGAACAGAAGTCAGCCCATAGAATAGAGGTGTAATCAACTTTGACATCATAGTAGATTCCGAAGAGCAGGCTTTGAAAGGCCACACTTGCAGAATCTAACCCTGAAGTTCTTCCAGACAGACATCTGAGGAAGATACTAAAGAAGTATCTCCACAGATCGGGCAATTGGTTCTTCTTAAACAAGCTAATCTTCTCGAGTTGAGGAAAGTACCCCATTTCATTGAACATATCGACGAGTTGCTCAGTAGAAGGAGTCACAATCTTCTTAGGATCGTAGATGGGAAGATGAAGAGCCTCAACAAATTTCTCCTTAGTCAGTTGCACTTTCTTAGTTTTTCCCTTTACATCTATGGTTTCGAAGAATACAGCTTTTACATGATTGTTCGTGTCGAACAGGGCATTCGAGGTGTAATGTGCCCTGTGTACAAGTGTTGCTAGAATCGATGGTGTGCAGGTTAGGGCATAGCCAAGAATCGATCTCTTCAAGCATTCGACAAGAGCATCGATGGGCTTAGGGTAGAGTTGAAGGTTGTTGCGTAGTATCAGATTTGCTGACTGGCTTTTGAGAACAGGTACTGAAATAGCTTCAGTGGTTTGAGAAGATCCTTCAGCGGCCATTGTTGGAGGTTTGATGAAGAAGATGAAGTATGTTGTGTTTGCAGAGAGAATTCGAGAGTTGTGTTTGCGTAAAGAGTGCGATGGATGAGGTGGAAGGTTTATATAGTATTCGTGGTCCCGAGGCCATTTAATGCATGTTTAAAATGGTCCAGTAGAAAGTAGACACCTCATCATCTGCTCGTCCCACTTTCTCTGCAAAAAGGAGAAATATACGGCTATCAGTTACAATGATTCAAAATTTGAGCCGTTATCTTTTGAGACGTCATTATGATTAATGTTTTTCATTTAATTTTTATTGACAGCTGTAAGCAAACAGTTAAAACTCAAGGAATGTTTGTCTCTGTGGTTTATCATAAATGTGGAAATCATTTGAACATTTAATTGACTTCGCAGTTATGAAAAATTATGACCATACGCTTCGGAGCATAAAGTTCATCACTTCGGTGCATTTGCTATGGACTCCAAAGAGAGTTCGATCACTTCGGTGATTGACAAATGATTGCAAAGTGTTCATCACTGTACCGAAGTCTATATGTTTTTCTCTTTGTTTTTCTATAAGTTTTTGATTATTCTTTTGACTGATGCAGTATGTCATTTAACCTTAGTTTTCATGAATATTATGAAAAGATGATTTATTCGAGTTAATGTTCAGAGTCGTTCGAATCATGTTGGAAGTCCATTTTTCAATTGAAAGTTTGTTTGATTCAATATCGATCATGAATTTTTAAGTCTAATCACCCCATCACTGACTTGATTTCGCATTAGGAAACATGTTTTGTGTTGTGCTTATTTGCTTCAAAATTTTCAAATATAATAAAGATAACATCCTTTGTATTTGAAATTTAAAGAAGTTTTCATTCATGAATTGAACATCAGAAGTGTTTCAAAAGGTTTGATTGGATTGTTTTGAAGATTCATTTGAAAAATTTACTCCTTTTCATCAGTTGAAGTGTTTGGATACTAAGCTCAGATGACAAGCCTTTGAGCTTCGTACACCACTCCTACTTTATCATTTAAGACAGACTACTTGAAATGTTCATATTCCTCTACAAGGTACTCGACTATGTTATAGGAGCTCCTTGTACTGTTATTTAAAACAGAAGAATAAGCTTTTGAATGCTGATTTTTCTTTTGCATTCCCTTGGTTATCTTTTGATCTTTGTTTGTCTTTGTTTCTTTTGACAAGTGTTTTCTATTTTTCTTTCTTGTTTTCTTTTACGAATTTCCTTATACGAAGACATAGAGCATCACCATTTGGTTTCTTTCTTTGATGCTTTTTGTTTTTGTTTTAAACAATCCCTGTGAGTGAAAATCTTCATATAGTTCAATTTTGTATCATTTAATGAAAAGAGATTTAAATTTACTTATCAAACGATGTTGGTTCTATTTTTGATGAAAACTTCGGAGCACTTTGAATTATCCTTTGTAGTTTTGAGGCTACATGATTAATTTGAAGTTGAAGCGAGTCAAGTTTCGAAGGGTGATTAGAAATAGACATTATGTTAAGGTTATTGAAATCTAACATGGCTTCAAAGTGTAAAATAGCCTTGACCTCATTTCGAAGTCTGTTTTCTTACCAATGTTTCAAGTCGATTCCCAAATACCTTTTAGTGCAATAAGGTATGATTTTCAGAATCTAAAATCAAAGTTTTGTCCTTTACTTGGTTAATTCATGAGAGTAAAGTTAAATTTTGTCATTTACATCAGAATTTTCTTTTCGTTTGGTATAAGTTTTTCTTGTTTTTGAATTTTCTTAGTCTTAAAACAACTCTTTATTTTTATGAAGTTAACATTTGTTCAAGTGGTTTTCAAATTTGAAGGATTTATTTTGAAGAAGAGTTTGCTCCGCAGACCTCCGAAGTGATATTTTACTTCGGAGTACTGCGGGGAAGTGGCAAGTGTTTTTGCTTGTTTTTCTCCGATGACCTCCGAAGCCAGAATTGACTTCGGGGATCTACGGAGTCTATTCCTTTTTGTAAATTTTCAAGATAGCAAGTTCTCCGATGAGCTCCGAAGACAAAATTGACTTCGGGAGACTGCGCAGTTTATTTTTGTGAAATTTCAGAACAGAGTAAGAGTGAACAAATCTGAAAATTATTGAAGAGTTGATCCATCTATCATTCCAAGTCCTCGAACGATTCTTGTGAATGCTTCTTCATTTAGAGCCGTTGTGAAGATATCTGCCAATTGTTCTGTAGTGTGAACAAAGTGCACCTCAATATTCCCCTCCTCAACATGACTTTTGATGAAGTGATAGCGAAGAGCTATATGCTTCGTCCTGGAATGTTGAACTGGATTGTGGCATATAAGAATTGCACTTTGAGAGTCACAGAACAAAGGAATTTTTCTCATATTAATGGCATAGTCTTTCAATTGACTCTGAATCCAAATGATCTACGAAGTACACGCTGCAGCTGCTACATATTCAGCCTCTGCAGTGGAGATAGAGACACAAGTTTGTTTCTTGGATTGCCAGCTGATAAGTTTTCCATCTAAGAATTGACAACCCCCCGAAGTGCTCTTGCGATTAATGGAACATCCCCCAAGATCGGAGTCTGAGTATGCTTGAATGTAGAAACCAGAGTTTGCTGGATACCACAGACCATAAGCAGTAGTTCCATGAAGATATCGGAATATTGCCTTAACAGCAGCCAAGTGAGGTTCCCTTGGATCAGCCTGATACCTTGCACAATTGCAGACTGCAAACATGATGTCAGGATGACTGGCTGTAAGATAGAGCAATGATCCAATCATGCTTCGGTATTGCTGTATGTCGGTCTTTGGTTTGTCCAATGATGGATTTAACCTTGTACCTGCAGGCAAAGGAACTTTTGCTTTGGAGCAGTTAGTCATTCCGAAGCGTTCAAGCAGACTCTTCGTATATTTTTGTTGATTGATGAATATCCCCTCCTTAGATTGTTTGATTTGTAAACCAAGAAAAAAGTTTATTTTTCCCATCATACTCATTTGAAATTTGCTTTTCATCAGTTTTTCAAAGTCTTTTGACAAATTGGGGTCAGTAGATCCAAAGATTATGTCATCCACATAAATTTGGACTAACATCAAGTGAGATCCAACTTTCTTTCTAAAAAGTGTTGGATCTACTGATCCCTGTTTGAAGTTTGATTCTTTTAAAAATTTGGTCAAGGTTTCATACCAAGCTCTTGGAGCTTGTTTTAAACCATAGACTGCTTTGTCTAGCACATAACAATAATTCGGATGAGTTTTACTTTCAAAACCAGGTGGTTGTTCAACAAAAACGGTTTCCTCGAGATGACCATTCAGAAAAGCACATTTAACGTCCATTTGATAGACATCAAAATTTTTGTGTGCAGCATAAGCTAAAAATATCCGAACTGATTCGAGTCTGGCAACAGGAGCAAAAGTTTCTTCATAATCAATCCCCTCCTGTTGACAGTAACCCTTGACAACCAACCTAGCTTTGTTCCGAACTACGTTGCCTTCGGTGTCTAGCTTGTTACGGTACACCCATTTGAGACCGACAATTGAGGCATTTGCAGGTTTTGGAATTAGCCTCCAAACTTTGTTTCTTTCAAATTCTTCTAATTCCAATTGCATAGCTTCAATCCAGTCTGAGTGATCAAATGCATCTTTGACGTTCTTAGGTACTACCTTAGAGATAAAGACATTGAACATGCACAACTCTGAATTTTTGTTGAGATCTAATTGCTTTTGGTGAAGTTATGCACGAGTCAGTACTTTATCTCGAACATCACCAATGACAAGTGATGGAGGATGATTTTTCGTCCATTTGTCCAAAAGAGGATAGTTTGGATCAAAATCAGGAGGTCCTTCAGCATCGATGTCCTCAATGTCTGAGGGATATCCCGAAGTGGAGGGAAAATCACCCATTAGCAAGTGATTATTCAAATTTGTGTTGGTTTGTGGTGTGTGTAATTGTGAGGTTGAGTTTGATATGTGCTCCCCCTGGACGTTTGTTGGAGTTGAAGAAGTTGTAGCTTTATCCGAAGCGATTGTTGTGGCTGAATTCGGAGTCGCAATCTCTGGCTCCCCCTGGATTGTTGGATACATGGATATGATATTTGAAATTGACTGGGGAGTAGAGACAAGAGTGTTGGATCCTCTTGGACTGTTGGTTGATTCACCATTAGTCCTTAAATTTCCAGCACATCGGTTTGATGGCTCCCCCTCAACACTTACATTTTCCAAACTTTGATTAGATGACTCTTCCTCAATAGAAGATGGTCTTTGTATGCTTCTTGTAGAAGAGTCATCGAGTCCGTCTGTGAGCTTGGAGAGTTCGGACTCATGGTTCTCTGGTGCTCTGACTTCGGAGTCCACAGCTCTTACAGGTTGGTCAAATAAAAGTGAGAAGTCTGTGTCGAATGTTGTGATTTGAGCAGCTTCTATAGCAGGGTTTGGAAAGATTGAAGACATAGGAAATGGATGCAGAGACTTCTTGATGTAGTAGTCATCAAACCTTAGATTAAAGGTTTCTTCGATTTTGCGAGTTTTCTTGTTCATGACTCTGTAGGCTTTTGAGTCTTGAGAGTAACCAAGAAATATGCCTTCTTCTGATTTGTTATCGAACTTGGTTAAGTGATCCTTCATGTTTAATATAAAACACCTACAACCAAAGATGTGAAGGAATTTGACATTTGGCTTTCTTCGGTTGAGTACTTCGTAAGGTGTAATATGGAATCTTTTGTGAATATAGGATCTGTTTTGAGTAAAGCATGCAGTAGAAATTGCTTCGGCCCAGAAGTACATGGGCAAATTTACAAAGTTGAGCATTGTTCTTGCAGCTTCACACAGGGAGCGATTTCTTCTTTCTACAACACCGTTTTGTTGAGGAGTGTAAGGTGCGTTTTGTTGAGGAGTGTAAGGTGCTGAGAAGTTGTGGTTAATCCCCTTTGTTTTCAAGAATCCATCAAGAGTCTGATTTTTGAACTCCGAACCGTTGTCACTGTGCACAGTTCGGACTTTCTTGTTGAGCATCAATTCCATTTTCTTTATAAAGTTGATGATTTCTTCAGCTGCATCGGACTTGTTTCGGAGGAACATCACCCAAGTAAACCTTGAATAGTCATCAACAATAACCAGAAAGTACTTCTTCTTTCCTATTGATTCTATTGCAGATGGTCCACACAAATCTATGTATAGAACGGAAAGCGGTTCGGTGATTTTGGGGTTGATCACTGTAGGATGTCTTTGTTTTGTCTGCTTGCCATGTTCACATGCAGAGCAAAGAGAATCATTGTCAAATTTGAGAGCTGGCATGCCTCGAACCAAATCCATGGCCACCAACTTGTTCAGATCTTTGAAGTTCAAATGGGCAAGTCTTCGGTGCCATAACCAGCTGACATTGGAGTTGGCTTTGGAGAGAAGACATAGAGATTGCCCACCGGTCACTGGCTTTAGATTTAAGGGAAACATAGATCCCTTCCTTTCTGATTTCAGTAAGGCTTCGTTTGTTGCTTCTTTGGTGATTACACTCCCTTGGTTGTTGAAAGTTACAGCGTTTCCCGTTCCAACCACCAATTGAGATATACTCACAAGATTATGTTTTAATCCTTCAACAAATGCCACTCGGTTGATAGTGAATTGGCCATTTGTTATTTTTCCATATCCCCGAATTGGACATGTTTCATTATTACCAAAGCGTACGTTTCCAGCATCATCTAAATTCCTGTAATCCCTGAGATATTCCTTTCTCCCCGTCATATGTCTTGAGCAGCCACTGTCCATGTACCATTTTGAGTCATACCGCTCATCAGACATAACCTGCAATCAATCAAGAAGGAGTTGGTACCCAATCAATCTTGGGTCCTCAGGGTAAGCAAAGGATTCTTGAATCCATTTTTCTACGGCCTCTTTAGAGATTTCATTTGCATTTAAATTAATCAAATTCTCCGAAGCCTCATGTGATGAGCATGATTCCGAAGTGTTTGAGCAGGATTCAGAAGAATTTGTATTTGAAATTAATGAGTCCGAAGTGACTGACAGAGTGACAGACTTCGGAACCCATTTTTGAATGGAAATTTTTGATTTGGAGGATTTTGAAGATTTTGAGGTCTTTGTTTTTGCAGTTAGGTTTTCTTTAAGATCATTTCTTTTCCAATGTTGTTTTGGTATTTCTATTTTTGACTTTGTTGAAATTGAACTACACAACGTAGAGGTACAAAGATACTCTTCGTATGCCAATTTAAAGTCATTTAATGAGAGATCCTTATCCTTGAATATTTCCAAATTGTTGTCCAGCCATTTGTGGAATGTATCTATCAGATTGTTTCCTTTTGAAAATGTTTTCTTCGTTGGTTTTCGAAATTTAGGATTTGGAAAGTTAGGTTTCGTTGGTGTAAAGGTTGGTTTTTCATTGCGATTTTTAACTTCTGAGATTTTTGTGCAAACAGGCTTTGTACCAGAAGTGGAAGCGATTGCTTCATTTTGTTTCGAATCTCTAAAAGGCGTTTTTCTTTTCACAAGATTTATGATTTGCTTGGTTTTTGAATTAACAATGGTGGGTTTTTGAGTTGGTTTTGAAGTCACCAATGCTGATTTTGGTTTTTGTAGAACTTGTTTCGCAATTTTGTTTGTTGAAACTTTTGATTTTGAAATTTCATTTTCAGGATTATGTGAAAAAGGGACACATTCACAGGATTCCATTAATTCTAATACATCCATCTTCGGAACTGTGGGTTTTTCCACAACCTAAATTTGTTTGTAGTTTCGATTAATGTAAATGTGATCGTCGTTCTTGAGATTTAGTAAGTGTGACATGTTTTCGGGCACTTTCTCCTTTTCGAAACAAAGACGATTATATACGTTGTGACCGTATAGTTCTTGTTTCCTTATATTTATTTTTACTTCCATTTTCTCATTTATTTCATTTTCAACCATTTTGGATGATGAGAAAAATCCTTCATTTGTAACTGTGGAGTTATCCTTTTCAAGAAGTTTTTGCAATTCATTATCAATTAAGGATAATCCACCGGGTTTTACGAAAATTGAGTTTTTGAAGTAAGAAACCTTAGGATAGATACATGCCAAATGGACTAGCCTTTTTGAATTATCCTTGAGATATTGATCGTAAGAGACAGATTCATCTGTGATTTGAAGTTTAAAATTTGAAGTTTCTTTGGTTTCAAGAGTTTTTGATTCACAATTCATTTTTGTTTTTCCTTTGTCCACCGAAGACATTTGTGAGATGTCTTCGGAGGTCGATTCGGATATGGAGGATGACTTTAACAACATCAAAGAGGAACAATCAATCTCCTCCATGTCCGAATCACTTTCAGAATCCTTTTCAGACAAGTTATTGGCAATTTCTTTTTCTTCTGTTTCAATTTGAGGTACAGCCTTATTCAGGATTGGAATTTCTTGAGGCAAAATTTTCAACAATTTATCAGCAGTTAGATGTTTTTCCACAGATATCAGGCCATGTTTATATGATGGATTAGTAACTTCGGAGCCTGATACTATAGATTCGCATTCATAAGATATACTATCGACTTTCTTTAATTTAAACTCAATAAAAGGCAATAGTTGTCTATGCTGGATATTACAAACATCGGCTGAATGATAAATTCTCGTAATATGTGCATATAATCGTTTGGCTGTTTCACAAAATATGTTTCTCTGTCTTAAGATTGCATCATGATTGTTTAAAATTTTTTCTCTATTCTCTTCTAACAAGGAGATTCTAAGATTAGATTTCTCTAATGCTAGCTTCAGGTTCTCTACTCTCCCCCTTAAGCTTAGAAGCTCCTGTTCACTGAGTATTTCCCTATTTTTGGCATCAATGAGTAATTTATGCATGACAGAACAATCACGAGTTATTTCACTTATAATGGGAGCAGATTGAGAAGTAGGAATTTTAAAAGATGAAAGAAGTTTTGATACCTGTTCTGGGATTGTCAAACGGTTGTCATTTGCCATCAAGCACACTTCCTCATCATCATCAGAAGAGTCTTCATCCCAAGTCTTCGGAGTATCAGCAGCAGTTATTTCCAGTCCCTCCGAAGTCACAAACCCAAGACCCGCAGTTGCTTCAATCTTCATCCATTTCTCTTCATTCAACTTCTCCGAAGTGTCTTGTAGAAAGCTCTTATCGACATCATAGGCCATGAAAGCACTATGAGATGGCTTTCTCACTTCGTCATCATCTGAATCCGAAGACCAAACTTGATATGATCCTTGACGATCATCAGCAGCCATTAAGGCTAGGTCTTTGGTCCTTACTCTAACTTCCTCCATTTTTCTTGCGTAATAGGCTTCGTCCTTTACTTGTGGTTTCTTTTCGTTTTGCTTCCGAAGCATGCAGTCCTTTGCAAAATGATTCTTGCCATGACAATAATTGCAATCATAACCAGAATCACCTGAGATTTTCTTCTCTTTGGACTTCTCTTTAGAGAACTCCGAAGCCGGTTTTTCAGATGGCTTCGGGGTTGACAGTTTCAAGTTATCCTCCTTCGGAGTGTATATTTCAGGTTTGGGCTTGTAGTTGAAGTCTGATTTGTTAAAGTTTTTCACAAATGGCTTTCCAGAATTGTTTTTGAAGAATGGTTTCTTGAATCTTCGATTGTTGGCGGCATAGAGAGCAACAGTGTCTCCATTATCATCTACCATGTAGGCAGCAACGTCTTCATCACTTGATTCTTCCTCTTCTTTTGATACGAGAGCTAGTGGTCCAGAACTAGCCATTTCACTTCTTCGACCTACCACATCGGGTTCATGTGATTTTAATAGATTGTATAGGGCAGCCAGCTTGTATTTCTCAATATTCTCATAGGATTTGACCATGAGCATGATTGGTCTCCATTCCTTGCGAAGACTGTAGAGAAATTTGATATTTATCTCTTGTTGGCTTCTTGTTTCTCCATACTTATCGAGTGTGTAAATCATGTTGCTCAAACATTCATAGCAGGCTTCCAAGGACTCATTTTCTTCTTGCTTAAAGTTCCCGAAGTCTGCAAGGATTTCTTGAACTTTGCTAGTATGAAGAATTTTATCTCCTCCGAAACGGAGTTCGAGATTGTCCCACATCTCTTTTGCAGATTTTGCATCAGCAATGTGGTGGCTGACATCGGGACCCAAGCTACTTCTCAGTTCGCGCATTGCTCTCTCGTCGTTTTCAAGCTTTTTCATATCTGCAACATTAAGAACAACAGCTTCTTCTCCGTCAGGAACAACGAATCGACCAGCAATGTCAGTGTGTGGACCTTCAGTCACAGACCTCCATAGATCTTTGTCCAGTCCTATAAGGTAATCCTTCATTCGACCAGCCCAATAATCGTAGTAAGAAGTTACTAGAACAGGGGCCTTCGTTGTTGAACCGATGAGGTTGGCATAGTTAAGCATATTAGCATAAGTTGCTGTGGAATCAGTCATCTTGATGTATTTCAACAGGATCTTTTCAGTAAAAACGGGTGGTAGAGATTTGCAACAGATGCAGAAGACTAAATCTGAGAATCGATTCAGATTTAGAGCTGAAGCAAACGAATTTGAACTCTATCAATAGGTTTTTGAGCTGACTTGCTATGATACCACTTGTTAGGTGTTGAAATATGAGATTAGATGAACTAATATAGATATGGAATCAATTACACAATCAATCATACAATGATAATGCAACAGAGCTCAATTAAACAATAAGATATGAATAACATGTGCCAAATGATTTGATTAGAACATGGTTTTACAATTGGGTTTTCTATCTTGGAGATATACAATTCTCGTAAGTTAATCTCGTAATCTCTCTCTAGACACGGTATGGTATCACTGATATTTATACTGAATCAGTGATACCAATAGTACACCTTTTACAGAGAATATCCTATCAGTGTAGTAGCCAATAGGATAGAAGATTCATGCAACACGTATTGTACTATACGCGTGCACACAAAAGACAAGATGACAGACTGTGAAGTCTTCGGATCCTCTATGCATTGCACTTCGGAGTCTTTAGACTTCGGTGTCTTCTCTTGTTTATTCACTTCGGGGTTTTCTTCATGGGTAGGACTTCGGATGTATTAGCACTTCATCACAAAATATCTCAACACAAGTATGTAAGATGCATTTCCCAGATCTTTCATAGCGAAAAACCTCTCAAGCCAGTGTTTTACACCTTGTAAGGTTGGGATGTCATTTCCTATGAGAAGTATGTCATCGACATACAGTATCAGAAACACTACGCTACTCCCACTGGATCTGACATATACACAGAATTCATCCTGACATCTTGAAAATCCAAACTCTTTGACCTTTTCATGGAAGCAGATGTTCCAGCTGCGAGACACTTGTTTAAGTCCATAAATGGATCTTTCAAGCTTACACACTCTATTTGGATACTTGTTGCCAACAAAACCCTCTGACTGTGTCATATACACACCCTCAATCAATTTTTTGTTACAAAAAGCGGTTTTCACATCCATCTGCCATATTTCATAATCATAAAATGCAACAATGTCAAGTAACACTCTAATAGATTTTGTCTTGGCAACTGGAGAGAAAGTTACATCATAATCAACTCCTTAAGTCTGAGTGAAATCTTTCGCAACTAGTCTCGCCTTGAATGTATGCACATTCCCATCCATGTCTGTCTTCTTCTTGAAGATTCATTTACACCCAACCGTCTTGAGACCTGGTGTTGGATCAACCAACTTCCAAACTTGATTGTCATACATGGACTGATTATCGCTCTCCATGGCTTCTTTCCACTTTTTAGCATCACGGCCTGCCATCGCATCCTTGTAGTTGGATGGCTCATCGTCACTAACCAGTGTTTTATCACTAATTAGTGTGTCACCTTCTATAGTGATATGGAAACCATAAAACACGGGAGGCAGACGCACTCTACTAGATCTACGAAGCGGCGGTGGAGAGTTGTCAGTCTCGTCAACATGAATCTCATCCTCGAGTTAAGCACCAGTGTCAACTATAGGCTCATCATCGGCAGACTCTTGAATCTCTTCAATATCTATCCTGCTCCCACTAGCTTCCTTGGATATGAGGCTTCTTTCCAGAAATACTCCCCTTCGAGCAACAAACACTTTGTTTCAGAAGGCTTGTAAAACAAGTATCCAAAGCACTTTCACGGGTAACCGACGAAGAAACACTTCTCTGCTCTGGGTTCAAGCTTGTCATGAGCTTCGCTCCGAACGAAGACTTCACAACCCCAGAATTTTATGTGTGCCAGTGAGGGAAGTTCCCCAATCCACACTTCAGAGGGTGTCTTTGCAACCTTCTTAGTTGGAACGAGGTTTAAGATGTGAGCTGCAGTTTCTAAGGCATGACCCCAAAAACTTATCGGAAGTGTAGCACGACTCATCATAGATCGAACCATGTCCAACAGTGTTCAATTTCTCCTTTTAGACACACCATTGTGCTGTGGTGTTCTTGGAGGAGAGAACTGTGAAACTATTCCATAGTCCCTAAGATGATCATAGAATTCTTGACTAAGATATTCACCGCCTCTATCAGAGCGAATCATCTTAATCTTCTTGGCCAGTTGATTCTCTACTTCGTTTTGAAATTCTTTGAACACGTCAAAGGTTTTTGACTTATGGTTAATCAGATAAACATACCCATATCGACTGAAATCATCAGTAAATGTGACAAAGTAGCGGTCGCCTTGTCTAGTGGCAGATCTGAACGGTCCACAGACATCTGTATGGATATGTTCCAACAGATCCTTGCCTCTTTCACAACTTCCTGTGAATGGCGATTTGGTCATCTTGCCAAGAAAGCAAGACTCGGAGACATCATCTAATTTCAGGTCGAATGATTCCAAGACTCCTTCCGATTGGATCTTGGCGATGCGATTCTTGTTGATATGACCAAGACGATGGTGCCATAGACGTGACTTATCGAGAATGTTCTCGTCAGAATCAACATTCAAAGTTACATTATCATTTCTACCAACGAAAACAACACTTTCATATATGCCTTTACAAGGACTAGCTTTAAAGCAAAAACAATTATTTTTATAAACAAAAATGCAACCATTGTCATTAACAAAATAAAACTTGAAACCATCCTTGTATAATGCATAAAATGAAATTATGTTTCGATCCATTTCTGGCTAGTAGCAACAATTAATCAACCTAATAGAATTATCACTATCTATTATAAGCTCATAACTCCTGATCCTTGTAACAACAGTTGTCTATCTATTTCCCATGATCAGGTTGAGCTCCCTATGCTGCAGCTTCCTAATTTTCTTTTAGTCCCTGCATATCGGCATAGATGTGAGTACCACATCCCGTATCAAGGACCTAGGAATTAGAAGTCATAGTACTATACAATTCGATAATAAACATACCTTAGGTGCCAGACTCTTTGACCCTGTTATTCTTCAAGTCCTCCAGGTACTTTGGGCAGCTACATTTCCAGTGCCCCTTCTGTTGACAGTAAAATCAGATGGCCTGTTTCGGGTCATTGGCAGGAGCAATATCAGAATAAGCCTTTCTCTTAAAGCCTTGGTTGCCCTTGGCTTTTCCTTTTCCACTAGGATGAGAACCTTTCTTCTATTTGCCACTGCCATTATGAATGTCCAGGATGGGAGCAGGAGAGTTGGTCACATGAGCCTTCTTCATGCTGGCTTCAGCAGTCTCTAGCATCCCGTGTAACTCCATCAGAGTCTTGTCCAGATTGTTCATATTGTAGTTCATGATGAACTGATGATATGAACCAGAAAGCGAGTTGAGAACCATGTCAATGGCCAGCTCCTTAGGTAACTGGACCCCAAGAATTCTAGTCTGTCAATGTACGACTTCATCTTTTGAACCTGAGTACATACAGACACTCCATCTTGCAGTTTACAGGCAATAAGGGTCTAGACGATTTCAAATCGTTCATGTCTGGCTTGCTCTTTGAACATTTCCTTGAGCTGCAGGTTGATGTCGTATGCACCAACATTCTCGAAACCCTTTTGGAGGTCCGAGCTCATGGTCGCCAACATCTGATAGGCAACCTCAGTTGACTCGTCATAGTGCTTATCATAAACAACTATTTCTTCATCAGCAACTATATCATCTACATCTGGGAGATCAGTGTCCAGGACATACTCCTTGCCCTCGAACCTCATAGCAATCCTTAGAGCCCGAATCCAATCCAGATAGTTAGGACCCGTAAGCTTGTCCCTCAAGAGGACGAAAAGCAGTGAGATATTGGTTGACGGAGGAGGAGGGGCAGAACCCGAGTTGACATTATTATTGTTGTTTGCAGACATCTATAAAACAGAGTTTAGTTTTAGTTAGTTCAAGTCCTTAAAATAATTACCCAACTTATTTACAAAGGCTAGGACCCAAGAATTCCAATAGTAATGTGAAGAGGGATGCCGTAGACAAGACTTTTGTCAGTTTCAATCACTATGAAACTCCTAGATTTGTGAGATTTATTGATTTCAATGGCATGTTAATCCCGTTTGTGCTCATCTCAAAATTCATGACAGGGATGCCGTGGATCATGAATTAGATGGTGAATCGTCTATGCAGAACCCGCGTGATGCCTGGCTCAATATACGCTTGAGAATCACAAGTCTCACATCACCCCCATCTACAACCCTAACTAACGTGCCAGTTAACCACACAGCTCCATCAGTAGATCATAGAGAGAATGTGTGTTTCTCATGGATAGCACATGGTTCACACTTTTATGTATAATTAAAACGGGTTTTTGTTTTAATAATTTTAACTTGGAGAGAGAAACATTGCCCTATCAAACCCTTTCGGTAACTCCACATGCAAAAGGTGTTGGGCGGTGAGGGTGGTGGACAATGAATGTCACTTAATAACCGACCTCATCAAGGATCATAAGAACCCTCCTTCGAACCCTTTACACGATTTTATGGGTGAGCCTAGTCATGGTTTGACCAACGTTTTAATTATTAAATTCTCATATATATATATATATATATATATATATATATATATATATATATATATATATATATATATATATATATATATATATATATATATATAACATTTTAAAACATTTCAATTTAATTAGTTCAATTTAAAATCCAATTTAACAATTAATTAAACAAATAATATCCTATTGATTAATCATATAAGGCAATAGGCATATAAGGGAGCATTACAAGTTAGGAAACTAACATGGCAAGGCCAAGGGTGGTAACCCTAGCCGCCAATTACAAGGGAGGCATAAAAACCTTAGCCTAAACCCTAGTGCAAATCGTAGACACACACAAGTAGGCACAGAAAAACCCTAGCAAACCCTAGTGTGGATCGAAATGAAGCAGGGAGGCACAAAAACCTGTTTGTGTCGATTTCAACATGCAAGATCAAGAACATTCACATTTTCTATCATGCATCCTATGATCTTATCATAATTAAAATAGAATTTCCAGCATCATCTTATGAAGAATTTCCATTTTAACATAATGCATGCAAACATATTCATCAATTCAAGATCAAAAGTGCTATAATCCTATGAACAGAGGCTCTAATACCACTGTTGGGATTTGATCTTAAACACAAAAACTCATATGCAGTGGAAGACAAACAGATCAAATCCCATAATAATCAAGAACACATTCAGGATCATATCAGTTCATAGCAAATCATAGCAACTTAAACATAACAAAATGTATCTCAAGAAGCCGTTGCCTTTGAGATCTAATCATGGCCACGATTGCAGGATGGTCAGGATCCAATATGCGAATCGCTCTAGTGGCTTGTACCTAGGGACAACCAGAAAACCAGGCAGATCAAGAGCAAAGATCTCTAACCCTAGAGAGGGAAGAGATTTCGTAGAAGGGAGGAAAGGGGGAGGGTTGGTGGCACACTCAAAGGTTTTTGGATGCCTTTGGGTGTTACCCCAAGGCCTCTATTGATAGTACAAGGCTCCTAGGGTTTCCAAACTTTGTAGCCTTTTGGCGGCCGCACCCCCTAGACTTGTTCTATTGATTATAACCAACCCGTTTAATTGGTTCCTAATTAATCCTAGGTTAATTTACCAATTAAATTGTCATTATTCTTTTAGTTACTAATTAATTTATTCTCAATAAATTAATTAACTAAATAACATTTCCTCTATTTTGACTCTGTTTATTTTTCTGGATACTAAGGGCAACCCAAAAGGACTTGACTTTTATCAAAAGTGTTCTAGCAAGTTGATAACCTTGGACACTATTCCAACAGGAAGTTGCAGCATGGGGAGCTTAACCTGATCATGGGAACTAGACAGACCGCTAATGTTACAAGGATCGGGAGCTATGAGCTGATGCTGAATAGCGATACTTCGATTAAGTTATTAAATTATTGCTACTCGCCAGAAATGGCTCAAAACATTATTTCATTTTATGATTTGTTTAAGGATGCTTTCAGATTTTATTTTGACAATGATAATTGCAACATTTTGGTTTATAAAAATAATTGTTTTTGTTTTAAAGCTGGTCCTTGTAATGGCATATATGAAATTGTTTTTTATATTGGTAGAAATAATAGTATAACTTTGAATGTTGATTCTGACGAGAAAGTTCTCGACAAATCACGTCTATGGCACTATCGTCTTGGTCATATAAACAAGAATGACATCGCCAAGCTCTAGTAAGAAGGAATCTTGGAATCATTCGACTTAAAGTTGGATGATGTATGCGAGTCTTGCTTACTTGGCAAGATGACCAAATTGCCATTCATAGGAAGCTATGAAAGAGGCAAAGATCTGTTGGAACTAATCCACACAGATGTATATGGACCGTTCAGATTCGCCACTAGACAGGGTGAACGCTACTTTGTGATGTTTACTGATGATTTTAGTAGATACGATTATGTTTATCTGATTAAACATAAGTTGGAAACCTTTGTAGTGTTCAAATAATTTCAGAACGAAGTAGAGAATTAGGTGGGAAAAAAGATTAAGATGCTTCGTTCCGATTGGGGTTAAGAATATCTTAGTCAAAAATTCTACGATCATTTAGGGATGGTGGAATAGTTTCACAATTCCCTCCTCCAAGGACACCGCAGCACAACGGTGTGTCTGAAAGGAGAAATCCAACGATGTTAGACATGGTTCAATCTATGATGAGTCATGCTACAATTCCAATAAGTTTCTGGGGTCATGCCTTTGAAACTGCACCTTATATCTTAAATCTCATCCCAATTAAGAAGGTTGCTAATACACCCTCTGAAATATGGAATGGGGAACATCCCTCACTAGCACATATAAAAGTCTGGGGTTGTGAAGTCTTCGTTTGCCACGAAGCTCATGACAAGCTCGAACCCAGAGTAGAGAAGTGTTATTTTGTCGGTTACACACGAAGGTCCTTTGGGTACTTATTCTATAAGCCTTTTGAGAACAAAGTGTTTGGTGCTTGAAGGGAGTATTTCTGGAAAGAGATCTCATATCCTAAGAAGCTAATGGAATTAAAATTGATATTGAAGAAATTCAAGAGTCAATCGATGAAAAACCTATAGTTGACATTGGTACTCAACCCGAGGTCGTTGAGAAAACTGACATATCTCCATTGCCTCTTTGCAAATCCAATAGAATACGTCTACCTCTTGAGTTCTATGGTTTCCATATTACTATAGAAGGTGACACACTAATCACTGATAACACATTGGTTAGTGATGATGAGCCATCCAACTACAAAGAAGCGATGGCAGGCCTTGAGGCTGTCAAATTGAAAAAAGCCATGGAGAGCGAGATTCAATCCATGTACGACAACCAAGTTTAGTTCATGGTTTATCCAACACTAGGTCTAAAAACCATTGGGTGTAAATGTATTTTGAAGAAGAAGACGGACATGGATGGGAATGTGTACACATTCAAGGCATCAGACTCAAGGAATTGATTATGATGAAACCTTCTCTCCAGTAGCCAAGATAAAGTCTATTAGAGTATTACTTGTCATTCCTGCATTTAATGACTATGAAATATGGCAAATGGATGTCAAAACCGCTTTCCTTAACGGAAAACTATCAGAGGATGTGTATATGGCACAGCCAGAGGGTTTTTTTGACAACAAGTATCTGAGTAGAGTGTGTAAGCTTGAAAGATCCATTATGGACTTAAACAAGCTTCTCGCAGCTGGAACATTTGCTTCCATGAAAATGTCAAAGAGTTTGGATTTTCTAGAAGTCAAGACGAATCTTGTGTATATGTCAAATCTAGTGGGAGTAGTGTAGTATTTCTAGTACTGTATGTCGATGACATACTCCTTATAGGAAACGACATCCCAACCTTACAAAGTGTAAAAGCTTGGCTTGTGAAGTGTTTTTCTATGAAGGATCTGGGAAATGCATCTTATATACTTGGTATAAAGATCGATAGGGATAGATCAAAATTTCTAATAGCACTAAGCCAGAGTACATACCTGGGCACGATCTTGAAGAAATTCAGGATACTTCATTCCAAGAAAGGATTTTTGCCATACAGCAAGGGATAAAGCTGAGAAAAGAGCAATGTCCCAAGACCAGTAGTGAACTGGACAGAATGAGTCGAACCCTATAATATGCTTCGGCTATAGGAGCGATCATGTTGTTGGGATTCGATCACATAAACACATAATCATATGCAGCAGAAGACTAACAAGATCAAATCATAGAAATCTCCATGAACAGAGTTTGGGATTGTAACACCCCATCTTTCATACACCTTAATTTGGTGTAATAATTATAAAACACTGTGAATAAAAATTTCGTTCTTACAAGAACTTTTCTTTTAATTTTTAAAATCAGCATTTGAAACATTTGGTCCCAATAAAACAATAGGTCTAAAAGTAATTAAACAACTTTGGGGGTTACAAACTCATATCAAACCAACCATAGTAAAGCTTTTAAACAACTCAAAGCTATGTCCCGTATTAAACTACATTTCTACCGGAAATTCGGCATGACCTTTGGGCAATATGGACAAATCCATACTGACCGACTCAATAAAACAACCCAAAAACAATACGGGACATAACACGACTTTACTGTACAACTACAAGGGAATTCTAAACCATAATCATACATCTCTCAATTTCATGACATACTATACCGCAATTCAGATACTCTATCTTCTGAACATCTCTTCTATCTACATTCCTTATATCAGCTTCTAAGTCCTTTCCTTCTATCATCTGCTAACCAGCATCCTGTTCTTGAGTACATAACATTTTAAAACAAAAATACGTAAGACATAAATGCCTCGTGAGATACATGAGTTTTAGACTCAATGAGTTTAATCAAATTGAATATCATTAGCTATTATCAAATAAAGAAAACTTTTTCCTTCTTTCCAAAACCTGCAAACTCCACTGTTATGTCAAAACAATAGAACAAAAGTTCATTGCTATAATCATTAAAACAGGAATCATTACTTATTATCCAAACAAAAGCTCATTGTTAAAACTTCAAATACTTTAGCTTAAATTATCAAGTAAGCAATTCATCCTAAGCAAACATATTTCAGGTACTTTCTTAACAAGCATAGACCAACTGCAATTCATGATTAATTTTTTATCATTTGGATTTATACGGGTGTTCCCGTATCCCTTTCCCTCCCCGGAATAGAACCAATCTATCCGTAAGGGCGTGCTAGTTCCCTTTCCCTTCATGGAATAGAACAAATCTATCCATAAGGGCGTGCTGAGAAAACTACTTTGCGACGGGAGGTACCTTCCCAGTAGTGTCTTTTGACCTCCCCTCATTAGGGTGAGATCCTTGTCCGGACGTCTTTCTCATTTCTTTCATTTAGCTTATATTTCAAGTTTTACCATTATCATCTATCACAAGTTGGTCTCTGGATAAACATCATTCAAAGCATGTAACTCATTTTCAATTCTTTAACATAAAACCGTACTTCTAATTCAACATAAATCTATACTTTCTATTTCAAGTTTAAAAAACCACTTCGGAAACCATTACTCATGAAACATTATCATAACTTTTAAAAATCATTTGTCAAACTATTAATCATAAAACATTTAACATAAAAGCACAACTTGTTGCTATGTACCCAGAAAAGTCCTCATGTACTCACCTTGGCTAGTTAGAGAAGTCTAACTAGGGTACTCCATTCCGTTATCCCTTCCATTCCATGAACTTTACTCCTTAATTACCTAAGGAGTTCATTAAAATTTTATTAAAACATATAGGTCTTAACAACATGTAAAGACCACTTAACCCATGTCCCACTATACTCATTTTTATGTTCTCACACTATATTAAACTTATACTAATGATTAAGGGATCAAACTACTCAAATAAGGTCATAATGAGAGTGAATTGTATGAATTCGGGTCACAAGGGTCGTGTGGGAATCACACGGGGTCGTGTATGGATTCCAAGATGTCAAAACCTACTGCCCAATACCACACGGGTCGTGTCAGGATTACACAGGGTCGTGTGATCCTGCAGACCCCATTTTTCAGCTCCAAATTTTTGTTCGTTTTTTGCAGTTTCAGTCCATTTCTTGTTTTCGTTTGTTTCCAAACTTAACAAAACTTTACCAATAGGTTCTATTAACCTTCTAACATGTTAAGAACATATTTTTAATCCCATGAAGGTGGAATTCACAATTCTATTCCAATTATCAAGTTTTGTCCCATATCTAATTCCAATTATATATTATTGGTTTTATTACACTTATATTTCCAATTGTTGAAAACACTTTTGCTTTTCATACGTTATGACTTTAAATAATCATACCCACAAATATCCAGTTTTCGTCATCTTTACATGATATAATCCAAATAATAAGTTTTACATATTCTTTCCCATGTATACTCATTATCACACTTTGTAGATTAATCTAGTTGCAAAATTCCATTTTATTGACAAGTTTGACCAGATAAAGATACCAACATCACAATTCATCATCTTCCAAAGTTTCAAGATTCACAAGCTACATTTTTTTATGGGTTTGTAATCAGACAAGGTTTATTCCCAAAACAGAAAATGATAGTAGTATACAAATTTCAGAAATTTCTGCTTGAATATCATCATTTCTCCATGTAGTAACTTGACTTTTAGAGTCTATAAACTTATCAAAACATATATTCAAAAATCCTCAAATCAAACATCAAGTTTACTACTTTTCAAGTGTTCTTGAACTCAAAACAAGGTAAAATCAGAGAACCAATTTCAAACTCTAACATGCATTCATGATTTTTCCCCAAATTTCAGGAATTTCTACTTAAGTTTAAAGGTTACCTGTAGTTCTTTAAGAAAATTCTGAAATTGCAATTGAATCACCCAAAATCAGAGCAATGGGGTTTTGTTGGTTCCTTTCCCACTGTCGTCCGACCACCAGGCTGTCGAAATCGCCGCCGCCGTCAGCTCTTGCCAATGCTTCTTCGTTCTTTCTGTCTCACATCAAAAATCGCGACCCACATTGAACCATTATCGGTGTCTTAACTGTCCCTCTCTAATATCATCATCTATTACTCTCTCTCGATTCCATCTCTCTCTACCTCTCGATCTCTCCCTGTTTCCGATTTGATTCACGCACCCTAAAGGTGCGAGTTGTATCTTTTGTCTGATTTTGGCGAACTCAAATTCCCATTCACGTATTCTGATTACTATGCACACAGGAAACAAAAAGGAAAAGCTGATTTTTCATTTAGTAAAAATGACAAATTCCAAAAATGCCCTTGATCCATGCCTTAGTAAAGTTTTAAGCACAAACTCGTAAATTTGTTTCTGAACTTTATGCTGTCATATCTCTCACATACAAAAATCCAAATTTAACAAATCTTACACCTTTAGAAAGGTGTGAATGAGCTTAACAATTTTCCCCTACTGAGTTTAGTCTGAATACTTATAGAATTTTCGATACAGCCCCTTAAATATGGGTAATTGGCCATTTTTGTCACTTTTTAGTCATCTTTGATCTGTCATAACTTCTTCGTTATAACTCCAAACAGCTCGAATCTTTTTCCTGTATTCTTATTACATTAAAATCTACAAAAGTCTCCTTGATGACTTTTGCCCAATTTCTTATAGATTTATATATATTAATTTTTAAAGTTTAACAATTAATCTTTTCGCTTTGGTCCCCAATTTCTCATTCTCTTCCTCGGGTCGTTAAATCAAAATTTCAAATTGAGTAATACTTCATTATGACTTAATAAAAGGTCTTGAAATCCAAATTTACATATTTCACATTTTTTAACACTTTTGTCCTTCCTTATACATTTAAACTCGTTTGGACATCAAACTTCTTAGCATCAAGATACTTGCTTAAAATCCTTATTTCATATGTAAAAATTTAGGTTGTCACAGGGATCATGCAGTTCATATTAGTTATAGCAACAAAAACATAAACATAATGTACCTCAGCATTATCTCCTTCCTTGAATCTGATGAACAGCATCTTGCATAGGATGAACAGGATCCAAAGTATGAATCCCTCTAATGACTCATACCCAGGAACACCAGAAACCCTAGAGAGGGATTGGTTTCGGCAAAAAGGAGGAGGGAGGGAGAGATGGCGGCTCCTTTTGAGGATGGGATTCCTAAGGGTTGAACCCGAAGGCCTCTATATATAGTGTAAGGCTCCTAGGGTTTCAAACTTAGGAGCCTTTTGGCGGCCGCACCCCCTGGACTTTGTTTCCATTGATTTAACCTTTAATCAATTACAATCCAGTCCCTTTAATTGATTCTAAATTAATTTATTAATTAATTTATTGATCTAGTTTCTAATTAATTTATTTCTCAAAAAATTAATAAACTAATCATTCCCTTTTACATTTTCTGACTCTGTTTAGTTTTTCTGGGTCATGAGGGCAACCCAAAAGGACTCTACCATTATCAGAAATATTACCACAAGTTGATGACCTTGGACATAATTCCAACAGTCTCCCACTTGGACAAGTTGTCAACTTATGTGGTCTCAATATTATCTGACAATTAGCAGAGCGTGTCATCCTATGCAACTGCCGAACTCTGATCAAAGAAAAAAAACGACACCTTAGATAAGTGATTAATTATTCCTCTATTCTACAAGATATCGTAATGAACCTGGACCATGGATAAGGTCAAGTCCAAAGGTTCAAAATTTTGTTTCTCGATAGAGATTATGATGACTGTGTCAGACTACTGATCGATCAAATCAATCCAGTCTGGGTTTGGCCAAACACTTAATGTCAACATCAAATCATCGAGGGGCCCACAAATATCACTTCTCCTTGTTAGTACAGAAGGAACATATAAACTTTGACTACATAGTCTCTGTCTATTTCATCATATCATACTCGGACATACCTGTTATAATACCAGTTATGAATAGCGTTTGAGTATACCAAAGTATGACAGAATCATAGTGCAGATCCCTCATGTATCTCGATTTGAAGAATAAAAGATATTATTATCCTAGATTACCTATGACTTAATCCATGAAGTAATCTCTAGGTACGAGTTGTTCCAAAACTTAAATCTCTATCAAGTACTCATGAGGGCTAGTTGCAATCACCATGCTATGTCTAATCTCTATAAACAACTACTAACACATCATGGCAGTCTTAAATCACTACTTGCTTCCAAGAGTAAGACCGACTGTGGAAGTTTGAGTAAATTAATACTCGGGAAGCGGGTTCCAAACATGCTAAAGCAAAACACAATAATAAATTAATGCAAATGGTAGCTCTCTAGCTCATTATCAAGTCTCCATTTATAATCACCAAATTAGATAAAATCTATCTACTGTTATATGTTTCAGTAATAAAACTAACAACTAAAACACTTGAGTCATATTGCTCATAAACTTGACACCTATGGACCCTAGTATGACCTTCATGCTTGGTCCGCGTCAGGGTCTTAGTGAAACGATCGACCGGATACTCTTCTGATGATGCCCTATTCACTACGATGTCTCAACTTGATTCCCAAACACAGCAGCAATCCTTGAGTATGTGTCCCGACTTCTCATGGTCCTCGGGTTTAGTCAATGTGACTGCACCCTCGGTAAGAAGATTTCAAGGAGATCATTGGGATTGAGGACAATAACAATATTTCCAATGGAATCCTTCAACCATGTAGTCTGCTATATACTCGGACTTGTATTGATTTCAACTTGGAACATTTCCATGTTATTAATCCTCTATTTATCACGAACACTTATCCTAATTGTGAACAAGAGTCATCTTTGGCATCACTATGACCAGTTGCTCTTAGTTCTTCCTTTCCCTCTATGAACCAAGAACACATTTCTTGTTCTCCTAGGATACTCTCAGAATGTCCTTTATTACAATCTAATGACTTTTCTAGTGTGGTCCTCAAATCGACTCATTATGCTCCAAGCATATAGTATATCAGGGCAAGTACATGTCATGGCATACATGATCGACGAGTCATTGATTCTCCAATCAATTTTATGCCATGTGCGTAAACTCTTTCCTTAGAGTCATGCATCTCGAATTTCTTCAAGATCATACTCAAATATGTACTTTGGCTAAGTCCTTTTCTAGACGTTTTTATCTATCTCTATAGATCCTTATTCCACGTATACATATTGTATCTCCTAGATTCTTCATAGCGAAACATTTTCCAAGCCAAGTCATTACCCTTTGAAACACTGGAAAATCGTTTCCTATAAGCAGTATGTCAATAACATACACTACTGGGCAGATTACAACAATACTCCCACTATTTCACACCCATGATCTATAGAAAACCAGACAGAAAGAGTTTCCACTTGGGAAAGGAGGTAAAGATCACAAACCCAATAGAAGGATGTGGAAATCGCAGAAAGGGGAAGAGGGAAGAGAGGTGGCGGCTCAAGTGAGGCTTGAGATGCCTTAGGGTTTGACCCCAAGGCCTTTATTTATACTAGAGGGCTTCTAGGGTTTCAAACTTAAGGAGCCTCCATACACTTAGGCCCCTGGACTTGTTTCCATTAATTAAACGTTTTAATTAATTACAATCCAATCCCTTGAAATTAATTTCTCCTAATTAATTTGTTAACTAATTGTCAATTAATTTCTAATTAATTTATCATATCCTTGATAAATTATAAAATTATCTCCCTTTTATTTTCTGTCACTATTTGTTTTTCTGGGTGCAACCCAAAAGACCCTGCTATTATTAGAAATATTTCCAACAATTAATGACATTGAACACTATTTCCAATATATAGAAGGTGGAGAAGGAGAAGGTTGGAATAGGCGAAGGGTAAATCAATGGTGCCTTTGGGTATTTCAGTGAATTGGTTAGAGAAGAATTCTTTATAAGAGAACGCGAAGGCGGTGACAGGGTAATACCGAAGAACGGGTCCATGGTGAATATGGACTTTTGAACTACACATGGGCTTAATGACTGGACTTTCACAGAATAACCAAATGGGATCAATATGCTACCAGTTCCTGGGCCTAACACTTGTGATGAGATAAGTAATCATAGACCTGAGTCACCTGACCGAACTAAAGTACTAAATATTGGACTATAATATAGCTTTCGATGTTGGACTTACTTTTACATTACCCAACTATGATTTAATTGCAGATGTTCGAGACTTTCTACAAACCTTTAGATTCCTAATTGGTTGAGGTTAGTCTTCGATCAGGGCCGGTCCTATGATTTTTAAGGCCCTGTACAGAGACTAAAAAATGGGCCCCTAAATGTAACTTTTTACTTATAATCAAAATTCATTCGTACTATCATAAGTGTTATATCATCATTGTTTTGATTTTGAGTAAAAACTTGTGGGTCTTTTTTTTAAAATTATCTAGAGATCCATTTTAAATTTTTGTTTTCTCTTTTTACGATTTTGACTAACAGAAAGATATTTAGGAGATATAATTTCTGAAAATTGATAAATCATATAACAATTTAATAATAATTGAATAAAAGAATTAAAACAATAACACAAATTTTAAAAGACTAAAAGCTTTAAATAACCAAAGCTTACAACTAAATTTTGAAAACTTGGAATTCACGCTGCAAGCCTGCAATGCTGCCTATAAGTTTTAGCTTTACATTCAGTTATTGTATAAATATTAATTATTTTGGCTAAATTATTGTATAAATATTAATTTATTTGGGCTAGGGCTAAATGCGTTTGGGCTGATAGAGAACAGGCCCAGCTGCTACGAATGCAAAAAGCAGCGAAATCTTAAAAATACTCCGCGCCAAGACTCGAACACACGACCTCACGTTCATTTTCATGCGCCTTTACCAGCTGATCTATAAGCTTCTCATGCAGTTTTTACGCAAATTTAATATATATATAATATGCATACTGTATACATATAGATTTTCGGGCCCCCCGACGACACGGGCCCTGTGCGGTCGCCCACCCCGCACATGCTTAGGGCCGGCCCTGTCTTCGATAGCGAAGCTTAAATAGAAATGTAAATGGGCTTGCACCTTCAATAGTTTTTCGGCCTAGTTTTACCAAAGCATTGGATTTTCATGAATTTTACCGAAGTTGCGCTTTATGATGTTAGATGTTCGGCACATGACTCATATTTTTGGACATCTATTTTATTTATTCAGTACACACGGCTTCATGACTTTGGATCAGAGATGTTGCGTTTGTGCTTGTTGGATGTTGCGCTTATATTTTATCACCAAATCACTTTGGTACTGTCACACATCCGTCGGCACTTTACTACACTTCGGCACTTTAGTACAATCATCACTTTTACGGTTCGATAATGCTTTACAGTTCATACATTTTTTAGAAGTCTACATTTTTACTAAAGCATTGCTGAAGTCACTCATTGTACATTTTCCACGGCTCATTATACTTTTTCGTTTTCTGGGTGCTTGATCAAGGAGGATATGGAATTTATTATAGCTGAGCATTGCGTTTTTGCAACTCGAAGCTCTATGTGTTGTATTTTTCCACCTTGGTCCATTTGATTCAGTCATAGAAGATTTATTTCATATGTCAAGGGGGAGTTCATCATTTTTATACCCATTCGAGCAATTTTCTCATGCGTACATGATGTTTTATGCTCTTGATTTGATCATAAATAAAGGGAGAACTAAGTATGGTCATTTGAGAGTCAGATTGTAATTTTTCAAAGAAACGATTGTTAGCGGAGCATGGGAGAGATTTATCGATGTTGGTATTAATTTTTAGTCTCGATACACTTTGATTTATTCGATGCGATGACTCAGGCGTTATTGACTCTCGACCTTCGGTTTGTTCTTGATCATGTTTGGTTGACAATTAAGTTTTTGGATTATTACATGCCGCTTTTTGGTGACTATACTTTTGGCGCATTATTTCACGATTATATTTTTGGAGTACGGTGTGACGAAGAAAGGGTTTTTTCTCACGATTATGAGGAGATTCAAAATTTTATTCTGTAGTGGGTTTTCTTGATGGGTATATGCTTATGATTATCTTGGGGATTACATGTGATTGCTTGAGGTTTGGAGGTCCTTTGTAGCATGGTTATACTTTTGCTACTATCCCAGGGCTCGTGATTGGAATCCACTGATGTATTGAGATTTGAGGATTCACTTCTACATATTGCGCACTATTGGTTTCGGTTCCGCTAGTTGCTTGATATGGTACTTAGAGCTGCATCATCCATTCCAAGCTTCGAAGGAGATATTGTTAGGGTACAAAGCCTTGCATGGGATGATGGCTTATGGACTTGCATGGGATGATGGCTTATGGACTTAGAAGGCCCACTATGACATATGAGTATTAGGGTTTTGACCTAGTTGTGTAGCTTGCCTATATATAGTTATTGTATTATTCATTATTAGGAGGAGCTCATAATGTGAGAGATTGAGCGTATTTATAGTGGTCGGGTTTTAATTCCCTAGGAGCCTAATCTTTGTGTTCTCACACATTTATATGAATCATTTGACTTATTGATTATTGGTCTTGAGTGTTTATGATGTTCTTATATCGTGTTAATGCCAAATTCGAAGTATACACTAATTAGTTGTGTAAGTCCCGAAATTGCTAGATCTAATGGGTATCAACCAATAACTCGATGAATGCGGAATCTAGATCGAGTAACAATCCGAAATAGTTAACAAAACACAATAATTTTCAATGCACACTATTATTACCAATAGTCTAGTACATAAGACGCTTGATGATCGATGAACAATTTCTCTATCACGTCTAAGCTCCCAATCGATCAACAAGACAAATGACGGCTAAAAACACTATTTATACGTAAGCCTAATACATAAGCCCACCCAACCGAGAATCCACCAAAATCTCCAGCTCAAGCCCACCGAAATCCCTAGGATTTCGGTCCAATCATAACTGAGAACTTGAGGGTTTTCAGTCCAAACCGAAAACATTCATTTGGTCTCTAAAATGCGAATTAAGCCCTTTTTCAAATGTAAAGCATAAACCACTAATTATGTCCTAACAATCTCCCCCCTTGGTTTAATGCTTTCATTGACCTTCAAGCTTCCCTTCAACTTGGTTATATGGTCTTCTTCGGTCTTTTTATGACTTGACTACAAAATGCAGTAGAACTTTCTTCAAAATTTGACACTGATGCTCATTGGGTGTAACCGCTTCTTGTATAGGTTCTGAAATCAGCACTCCCGACTCTCGAATCTGACTTTGACTTGTACTTGGAGTCTGATTCTTCTTCTTCACTTCTTGATCACTTTAGGTATAAATGTAGCAAGAAAAACTGTTTGAGGAGGAATTCAACGCAGCTTGTCGCATAGACTTATGCTTCACCTTTCTTTGGGGTTGAAATGTTGTATTTAAAATTAAACTTCACTTCTAGTTGCATCACTTGAAAATCTTCATTTTGAATGTCTTTGATGATAACTGGCGCTTCATGAATCATAACGATGACCAGAAATCCTGTGGGTCACAGAGTCATGAAGACCCCTCTCGCCACAGTTGTTCAAGGACCCAGCCTTGGCTCAGGAGGAGACTACTCGCAGTATCAATCCTGGCTTTCCCAAGGATATGGGTCTAAGAGATACTTTTAGTATACTATCTTGGTCTGCTGAGTTTGTCCATTTGTCACAACCCACACTAAAGTAGTGTGTGGCTAGGCTAAAAGAGGCCAATGTGTCCACATGTCAAAAGGGTCATTAGGATCAAATTGAAAGAGGCACAAAATCAGCCCATCTAGAGACCCTAAAAGAGGCCAATGAGCTCACATGTTTAAAAGCCTAAGGAGCATCAAATTTTTTTGTATAAGAACTCCTCAAAAAGATTCCAATGATGCACAAAAGAAGTCAGGCTTCTTAAAAGATGCCAATGTTGCACAAGGCAAAAAAGTAAGGAAAACATGTAAGAGTTTTGACTAAAAAGGAACATAGACTTAGGGAAAAGAGTTAGTAAACCATAAGAGTTTCTCAATTAGAAAGGGGAGATAACCTATGTATGTTATGGAAATTCTGTTTGAGAGATAGATTTTTGAGACAAAACCCTCAATCAAAGTGAAGAAACTGGAAAAGCCGTCTCAAATCAAAACGAATTTTAAGATAAAATTCCAGGTTGGCGATTCTCTTGACACAATAACTGTTTATCTCCTTCTATAAATTCTAAATTTGTATATACATCATTTTAACAAAGATTGTCTATGATGCAACTATGTGAGTTTTATTCGCAAATGAAAATGTAAGCCTATTCTGAAAAATATCAATCGAACGTGGAACTTACTTAATTCTTGATAGGAATAATTAGATCGTTATCAACACAGTTGTAAAAAGAAATTCAAAATTTTAATTGTGTTTTAGAAAATCAAATAAAAATTTAAAGATGTGTGAAAAATCCAAATAGAAATTTAAAAGCTTTGAAAATCAAACAAAATCTAACATTTTTGAAATTTGTAAAATTTATCTAGTTATTTCTGTTTTAATTTTACTTTAGTTTTATTTTTTATTTGTCACGAAATCGTTGAAGTCAAAATATTGTTTGGGCCGATCAATCGATTTGGGCAACACCTTGTTCTTCGGTGGACCTTGGGCCGAACAACCTTGGCCCACCTGTTGGTATGAAACCCCTTTTCTCCTCCAGTTATCTTTTACGAACCCTAATCCTCCGTCACTCTCTTTCTCTCTCGCGAACACCGTCTCCGTCTCCGTCTCACTCATCTTCCTCAAATTTTTCCTTGTTTCCGTCTGTTCAAAGGTTGAATCCGCTTCAAATGTCCAGTTTAATCTTTTGTTCGGTGTAATTTTTCGATTTTGTAGGTTAATCGGGTGTGTTTCGTGGTTCGGTCCCATTGAAAGGGTTTCTCGCCCTTTGCTGACGTCACCCGTCATCCGGGTTGCATTCGGATCCAGATCGGACCGAACAACCCACTCGATCCGACCCATGGCGAACCGAACAATTCCATCGAACCGAAAAACCCTCTATTCGACCCGTTTTCGACCCAGTTGACGCACTTTGACCCAACCTCACTGAACAACACCTTTAGCGGATTGAATAACTTCCAAACTGGACCGAACAACTTGATTTTGGGCCGATTATCCTTCTTTTTGGGCTGTCTTGGTCCATTGGACTTAGAATTAATTGTTTTGGATCTCGTGTGCATTTTGAACCAAAATAAATGGACTGATAAAATATTGAGATTAATGGAATTAAAATGTTAATTGAATTTCAAGTTAATATTGTTATTTCAATAGTCTTAAATACTTGTTTCGTGCTAAATTTTTTTTAAATCCTCTCACTTAGCCAGTTTAGTGCAGTTTCAATGGCCGGTGCGGATTATCTGAAACACGTGTTCCACCACACCATTCCTGGCTACTTGGTGGATTTACCTGAAGAGCACAAGAAGGATTTCCAGTCCATAATCAACGGTCTAAACAATTGTCGTATCACTCACGCACTTCGCGTGAATCCAGTCATCTGCATTGACTTGGTAGATGCTTTCTGGAGGAATGCGGCTATCAGAAAAGTCGGAGAAGGAGCTATGACAATCAACTTAACTGTGCAAGGAGTTGAAATTTTTATTTCTGAGCAAGTTATTTGTGAAGTTCTTCAATTTGGTGATGAACCTGGGCTTCCTATAGAGTACTCAGTGGAGAAATTAAAGACTGGGTTGGAACAGTTGAGCTATGAAGGAGATTTTCGAAGATGCTTCCTCCTTTCTGGAGATTCCTAACACATACCATTGTGGTATGTATATCTGGAAGAAAGAGGATCCGATGAAATAAGCAAAGTTGCCACGTCCGCTTTTGTCTCCCTTGCACTAGACTGGGAGTACAACTACTCGAAGTTCGTTTTTGAAGAATTTCAAAGCAATCTGCAGAAAGCAAAGAAGGATCTGTTCTTGATGTATACTAGATTACTTCAAGAGATTCTTGACAGGAAATACCCACAGCTGCAAAGGACTGCCAACACACTGGACTTGAAACTCATGAGTCCTCACACCTTTGTGTTAATTAAGCAGGTCAGAAAGAATTCTTACACGGGTACAAAGAAGCTGGTAAAGTTTGGTAGATTTGCTGACGAGGCTGCTGAGATACCTGCTGAGGTGTCTGTTGCTGATGCACTTATAACACCCGCTGACCAAGAAGCTGCCAATGTATCTGCAGCTCCTATTGTCAAAGAAACTGCTGAAGCACGTGTAGTTCCAAAAGCTAAACTAGTGTTTGGGTTTGAAGAGGCAATTGATATTGCAGATGATGATGAAGGGAAAGAAGAAGAGAGTCAAAGTGATGAGGTTATTGAGCTTTCTCAAAAGGAGCTTGATGATATGATTGAGAATGCTTTTGGTCCTACTGAAATGGAAGTTGAAGTTGAAACAAAAATTCCCCAGCAGTCTGTGTTGATTCCTCCTCAACAAGACATTGCTGCTACTGTTGAAATTGAAAAAGAAGATCAAGAAGACCCCGCAGCCAACCTAGTCCAATTTAAAAGAAGAATACAAGATCCACGACCTGGTGTTTATCGTCCAGAGCCACTTAAAGACATTATAGCCACAATTCCTACGACCACTAAACCAGAGCCAAGCCCAGTAACACTTAATGTTCAAATTCCCATTGTTCAAGATCCACCTAGCCAAGAATATACAGAGATGCATAGTCCAATGTTTGACTCAAATCCCATGGAGTTAGACAATTAGAGCCCCATTCGAGAAGCCATTCATGAGCCCTTTACAGAAGAAGTGGTGATGCCAACCACTGAGTTTCAAGCTGGTGGAAGCTCTTCTGCCCCACCCCCATCAGCACCTCTAAAGGCAAAGGCGTAATGTTTGATTCAGAATTTGTTGAAGTGGTTACTCTTCAGAATCGAGTTTTTGAACTTGAGCAACAATCAGCTGAGAAGGATCTGAAAATTAGCAATCAAGAACTGCTAATTAGAAATCTTGATGTGAGATTAGTAGATGTTGAAAAAGAGAATGCTGCCAAAGCCCTGAAGATCCATCAACTGGAAGCAAACCTTGGAGGCATGTCAGTTTTACTTCTTGATGTGAAGGAACGGCTGTCACAAAAATTCGAAGTTGATTTCTATAGTGATAATGCTGGAGGAAACACTACCGCTAGTGCTTCTGGCTCAAGACCCTACACTCTTGCCTCAACTGTAAATATTGATGAATACCTGGCCACTGGGCCTCACACTACTGAGGATAGGAGAGAAGAACAATGTCAAAAGGACTTGTATAGAGCCAAACGGGGAGATACTTTCATCAGAGTAAATGCTCATCAACGTGCTCAGGACAATGATGAGCCTACAGTCTTTATAACAGATTTGATAGAAAAGTTTTTTGATAGATTTGGAAATCGTTCTGGGATAAAGTGCTGGGGATTTGATGAGATGAAGAAATTGTGATGGGTAAAAAGAAAATCTGGGAATATAGAATACTACGACTACACCAATAAGTTTACCTCATGGACCAGTGTGGATCTAAAGGAGTTGTTTAACGCTGATTTCTTTAATCCGGGTAAGGATCCGAAGGCTACGATTTTTATAACTTTTTGCAGAAACAAGTTTTTACCGGTTTTGAAACCATGAGGACTGCAAAAACCTTCCTCAGAAAGCTTTACGAAGAAAGAGATGCTGAAGGAAAGCAGGTCAAACGTGTTTTCTGGCATGCCACTGACAAGCTAAAGGCTATTCCCATTGCAAATCCACTTCTAGACCACTCTCTCAGTGACATGGAGTTTTGGGCTTATGATCCTACTTCCTGCACTATCGTGATCAAGTTTAAGAATAATCAGATTCGTTTGATTGAGCCCAAAGACTTGCTGATGTTCCGTGAGAATGACATCAAGAAGCTTTCACGTATGCAGATCTTCTGTGAAAGTCCTATCTTTGAAGAAGCTGATAAATCATACATGGTGGTTGCTATAAAGATTGCCGTGAAAGGCTACTGGTATGGAGGTTGGGTAGGGCTACTATGAACATTATGGATCTTGGTCTCTGAAGCATAGGAAAGCAATAAACCAAGGGGGAGATTGTTGGGATCTATTTGGTGGTTTATGCTTTATTATTTGTCTTGTTTATCTTTTGGACTTGTATAGTTAGTTGTGGGTTTGGGCTAGACTTGTTTTGGGCTTGTATGGCCTTGTTAGTATAAATAGTCTTTTTCTAGAGTGTCTAGTTGTGGGTTGGCTTGAAAGAGCATCAGGAGAGCTCTAGAATTCGTGAGATTATATGTGTGTGTGATCATTGTACCAACATTTGAAGCTAATCAATTACAAGTGCACTTGATCATATTTGGTGATTTCTACTTCATCTTATTTCTTTTCTTGATTGTCTTCAATTGGCTTTTCCGCACCATTTGAAGGTTTATGTGATTGATATTGTTATTGGTGAATATTGGGACTTACAGATTGAAGCAAGAATTGAAGAATTAAGTTTAATTTTGTGATCTCCAAGCCATATAAGGTTAGAATTTTATCTTTTAAAGTTAGTAGATCCATTTTGGGTTGAATTGAGTAGTTGAAAACGAAATTCAGAAGTTGAGTGAGGTTCGTTATAATCTTCTAACCTCAAAAATCGTGTTCTAATCATCATAGGAACTCAATTCAACCGTTAGAAGTGGTTTGGAATCCAAATTTTTATAGTTAGACTCATGAACCCTAGAATTCAGGTTTGATTCTAATGTTTATTGAGTAATAAGGGTACCATGTTTTAATCTTCAATTGAATGTGTTTTGAGCTAAAACCAAACAGATCAAAGATTAGAAGTTGTGCAGGAAATTGGAGTTGGGTCTGCAGCATGACACGACCCGTGTGATCCTGACACGACCCGTATAGATTTGGACAGTCAAGCAAAAAGTGGGTGTGTAAGTTTTACACGACCCGTGTGATCCTGACACAACCCCGTGTGAAATCCGGCAGTAAAGCCTAGAAGTCCAACACGACCCGTGCGATTTCTACACGACCCGTGTGACCTGGACTTGTATAATTTAGTTACATTATGACCTTAATTGAGTAGTTTGATCCCCTAATTTTTAGTATATGTTTAATATGGTATGAAAACATGAAAAGATAAGTTCATATCATGATAGAAATAATTTGTATAGGTGCGGATCACGCAATAAAGAATCATGGGAAGGGAAAAGAGGTGTTGAACACTTAAACATTTCTTGCAAGATCTAAGGTGAGTATGTGTTTATTTAATGTGGTACATAGCAAATAACTTTTCTTTATTCATTATGAAGTATCATATGAAATTCAAAACTACAGAGTTAAAGAAACGTTTGTATTAGAATGACGATATTTTTACATTTGCATGATAGTCAAGAGTGATATCTTTATAAGATAATAATAGAATGAGTATGAGTTATAGAGTTAAGTATTATAAAGAGTTGTCTGGACTAGGACCTTACCCGCTTGAAGGGGGTCATAAGACACCACTGGGATGGTACTTCCTTTCGCAAAGTGGTGATCTTAGCACGCCCTTATGGTTAAGATTTGTTCTTTTCCATGAAGGGAGATGTATTGGCATGCCCTTGTGGTTAGATTAGTTCTTTGCCACGAAAGGAGATGAGTTTAGCACGCCCTTACAGATGGATTAGTTCCATTCTGTGAAGGGAGGTTAATTATGAGAAATTCCTCATATAGAAATGGCAAGCAGAAAGTCTTGTTTCGAAATTAAAAAGGATAAGAAGAATACAGTTATCAGTTCATTTCTTATGCTTATTACTTGCTTCCACATTACTCACAAGACTTTATGTCTTACATGTCTTTGTTTGTTTTTGGAAATGTTATGTTTCTAGGTGATTAAGCATAGAGGATTTTGGAAAGACTAGAAGATTTTGATTGTGGGACCTATATTTTGCGGTATGTTTAAACTATGGTAATGTAACTTAGTTGTAATACACCGAACAATGTTTTGAATGATGTAATGGTTTTTGTTAAACCTCATTTTGTAATGTAAATATGGTTGAAAACTTTTATTTTGAGGATTGGGGTGTTACAAGCAAGCTAATGCAGCAACGTATTCAGCCTCAGCTGTGGAAGTTGACACGGTCTGCTGTTTCTTGCACTGCCATGAAATCATTCTATCTCCCAAAAATTGACATCCGGCACTTGCTGATTTCCTGTCAATATCACATCCTCCATAATTGCTGTAAAAAAAGCATATAAATCAAATTCACGATTCTTATGATACCAGAGACCCAATTTCAGTCTCCCTTTAAGGTACCTAAATATTTGTTTAACAACAATTAAGTGAGAAAGTTTAGGATTAGCATGATGACGAGCACATTGGTAGACTGCGAAGACTATGTCAGGTCTGCTAGCCGTCAGATACATCAAAGAGCCAATCATTGATCGATACATGGTTTGATCAACAGATTCGCCATCTGGATCGGATGTCAGCAGAGGTCTTTCGGTTATTGGAATAGCCACAACTTTTGCATCTTTAAACCCGAACTTCTCCACAATGTCATCGACGTACTTCCCTTGATGCAGCAATATACCCGAGGAGCTTTGACGAACTTGCAATCCTAAGAACATCTTCATCTCCCCCAGAGAACTCATCTCGAATCTCTTCTTCATTACTTGCTCAAAGTCTTTGCACAGAGTCTCGCTTGTAGATCCAAAGATAATATCGTCCACATAAATCTGAATGGCAATTAGATTTGTCTTCTCTCGTTTGATGAAAAGCGTCTGATCAATCGTTCCTCTCGTATACCCGTGTTGCAACAGATGTTCGGACAAGATAGCATACCAAGCTCGAGGAGCTTGATAAAGACCGTAGAGTGCCTTATCCAACTTGTAGACATGATTTGGAAACTATGAATTGACAAACCCCAGTGGTTGATTAACGAAGATTTCCTCTTTGACTTCTCCGTACAGGAAGGCAGTTTTGACGTCCATCTAATACACAGTGAAGCCCATGTAAGAATCATATGCCAAGAAGATACGAATCGCCTCTAATCGTGCCACGAGAGAATATATACTTCAATATAATCAAGTCCTTCTATCTGTCTGAACCCGCGAACAACCAAGCGTGCCTTATTTTGCTCAATCACCCTACTGTCATCTTGCTTGTTGCGAAATACCCATCTTGTATCCAGAGACATCTTTCCGTCGGGTAGTTCCACCAGCTGCCAAACCTTCAGTTTTTCAAATTAATTCAGGTCATAATCATTGCATCAACCCAGCTTGGTTCATTGAGTGCCATTTCCACATTCTTCGGCTCAATTTGCGATATGAAGCATGAGTAGAGACACTCGTTGACATATCCGCTCTGACTTCTGGTCTAGACCCCATCCGTCAACGAACCGATGACATTTTCAACTGGATGATCACATTGAATCTGTAGGTCCACAATACTCTCTAAGATCTAGATGATATCAATCTATTTACAAGAACAATACGAACAAAGGAGATTAAACTTCAATGCGCTCTTGATATTAATCCAAGACTAGCACATAAGTTTGTATGGTTGCCAAGAACACTCAAAATATCTCTCTACTTAGCACAATTCTCGATGACAACCCACCTAACAAATGAGGCAATAAATGCCTTAAATACCCTACTAGAAACCCTAAGCCCATTCGACAATAAGCCCACCGAACAAGCTCTTTGGCCCAATCGAACAACCATGAAGAGCCCAACCGAACAACCATAGGCTGTTCGGTTTCCAATCGAAAAACCAATTCAGCCCCTAAATAATTATATTTACTATTTTAGTCCTCTTTAAATGCAAATATTAAACAAATAAAATAATTCCTAACAATCTCCTCTTGCTTTAATGCTTTCATTTAATCTCCAGGCTTCTCTTGGTCTTCAGTTGAACACTGCAGAGAATTTTCAACAATCTCCCCCTCAAATTGACAATCTCCTCCTTAGCAAGAAAACCTTCCTCTTAGCAGGTGACAGGAGTGAATGTTGATAGAATTCAGCACATTGCAGCAACAACTTGTCTTCGATGCAGGTTGTCTTCAGATTTAGCTTTGTAAGTTCCTTAGGCTTCAATAGGTGTCTTGAATCAGCACATCCAGCTTTTGATTTGACTTTGACTTTGACTGGAGTCTGACTCAACATTTCTTCATTTGATCACTTCAGGTGTCGATGTAGTGATAGGTTGACCGAGGAGGAATTCAAACAACTTCTCACATAGAATTCAGCTTCACCTTCCTCGGGGATAAAACTTTGTGTTGAAATTCTTGAACATTGCATTTGACTGGCGTTTCTCGATACATTTCATAGATAGCAAATCTTGTGGGTGACGGAGTTAGAAACTCTCACCACAGTTGTTCAAGGATTCATCCTTGGCTCAGAATGAGACTTCTGGCAGTATCTGTGTGAACCCAGGGGAACACACTGCGATTGTTTGAGTATCGGTGAACTACTCGTGGCCATTTTGATTTTGGCCCCTGTATATCCTTGATCAAAGATCTCAATGCAGTTGACAAGTTAACAAGTCAACTTGGCTCTTGGAGAGACGTTCAATGGTATCCAAACTCTGCGGAGTGTACCATCCTAGTGCCAATTTTGAATCAGGTAAAGTTGTTGGGGTCTCACAGGTATTGTGGTAAACAACAATGATCACTGACCCAGAATTTCGATGTTTCATCAATGTGAGGTAAAATAACATTAAGTTAGGAACATCTTGTTTAGAAGAAGGATTGGGTCAAGAGTGGTATGAGCGTGTAATATGTCTTGATTATTAGACATACCCATCGGCTAGACTTTCGAATTGTCATCAGTGTATGGTTTATTACAATGAGTCATTCAACTCTTGAATTTAGAAGCTTTGTATGTAAGAATGGTTGTTGATGCCTCACATCTGCTACTTGTGTTGTAGCAGAGATCACTAGCATAGAATGTCGAAATATTTAGGTGGTTAAGAATGGATTGGTGCATGTGATAGACTACGGTATGCAGTCTAACCAACGGCACAGACTTTTTAACTCTCGACTTTGAGTGGTTTCTCTCAAAGTGTCTAGAAGTTAGTGTTACACAAGAAATACTCACAGATTTGGTTAAGAAAGGTTGTCAGTGCTTCAAACTTACTGTGGTGTAACAATAAGTATCACTAGCACTTAAGAGTTACCTCAGCAGTGAGTGGTATAAACTCGGTGCTTCGTCGCCTCGTCGGTAGGTAATATTTTTTTGAAATTTTTTAAAATTTTCTGAAAAATAAAGACATAAACGAAAAACATATTTTTGTGATTTTTAAGTTTTCTGAAAGGAAAGATATGAAAATTATAAAAAATATTTTTGTATTTCTAAAGTTTTGTAATTTTTTGTTTTGTTTTTAATTCTCCCCCTAAATTTGTGCATGGAAGAGAATTGTGGAAATAAAAACATGAACAAATTTAACTAAACAAAAATAAGGATAAAATATTTGCAGAACTGATTTAACAGTCAGTGAAACGTATCAAAACCAATTTGGAATGAAGTTACCTTTAAGAATCTCAACACATCTTTTGATATGATCCCCTTGTGATCCTTCCTTTCTCCCTCTCCATCCTCCCGCAAAGGACACATATGAAGGGTTTCTATGCAATCAATGAACACAAAAATACCTAAGGTTCACATGCAACCCTAATATTGATCTATGTTTTCTTCTATGAAGATTAGAACTAAGAACCTAAAGGAAACAGTTCAATTCTAAAGATGAATTAAGAAAACCAACCTTTGATCTTATGATCCTTTCAAGCAGCAGCAAACGTATCCTGCCTCAAATGCAAGTCACACCCAAGGGATGGAAGAATCAGTCCAGCAGAGTGACACAGAGAGAGAGAGAGAGAGAGATGGCGTGAATATGACGTGCCAGGGGGTTCCTGACACGCCTAGGTCGTCGTGCGGTCAAAAATAAGAAAAATAACCTCACTCTCACTAGTATAATGGTAGTCAGGGTCGATCCGCAGGAGTTTGGTGGTTAGGACAAGACGATAGTATACCAGCTGTAGTGTCACTCTACAGCCAGCGGTATTGTTTCTACTTTCCCAAAACCAACTAAAAACACAATTCCAATACCAATGCCAAACACCAAATCAAACATGAACTAACTAAACCAAACCAAATCCTAGACTAATGTTACTTACTGAAATCAGAAACTAAGTCCAAAATCCAGAAGCAACAAACAGTTCCAAACACATCAACAAGCATTCAAACATCCAAAATACCGAAAATTGCAAATAAACCATAAACCGAATAATTACTTTTATAAATCCAAAAACCAAACATTAAACCAATATCCAAATAATCAAATCAGATCTAAAATACCAAGTATTTATTACTGAAATCAGAAATTACGAATCTAAACAAACATCAAGTACTCGACGGAAATCCCGATTGCGGAATACCTCGATACTGAGTTGATAAAAAAAACGAGAAAAACTAAATTACTAACCAAAATAGTGATTCCCACTGAAAAACTGACGAAATTGTGCCTTCGGATCTCTCCTTCGCGTTTCGGGATGATTGAAAAGTCGGACGGGACTCCGGTATTTATAGTTGTGCGAAATTAGGGTTTCCGCGTCGAGGCCACTTAGAAACCGCGACGCGCGTGTTGCCTTATCCCGACTTTTAGGAGTTTAAAATTCAAAAACGAAGATTTTATCCGGTCGCGAGATAGCGGCGCTATCTCAAGAAATAGCGGCTCTATTATCGATAGCGGCTCTATCTCAAGAGATAGCGCCTCTATTTCTGTCAGGTCCAACTTTTTTCCTTTTTCGCTCCACAACTTCTCCAGAATTGCACTAAAACCCCTGCATTTACACTAAAAACATTTCCAAGCACTTTGACACAAAAGTAAGTGATATTAGCCAATTAATAATGATATATTAACTAAAACACGGCTCAACAACGCCTAAAATACTTGATATTACTAGGCGTTATCAAACACCCCACACTTGAGCCTTGCTTGTCCCCAAGCAAGAGAGTTTTTAACAGATTTTAACTAAGACTCAAACAATTTTTGAATGTGTTTAATTTCAAAGCTTATTGTCCCCAGAGTTAGATGGAATAGTTTGTGAAAACATAATCAGAATATTCTTTGGAATTCACGACTTTCTAAAGAACCCTTGATTACAAATTTTCGGTATGCAAAAAGCAAACTTACTCATTCAGATTCTAAAGGCCGCTAAAGAACTGTCCATGACTTTCGATGTTGTCCGTGTAGCGAGCTTTCAGAAATACCATCCCAGACCAGACGATCTTAGGTGGTAAGGTGCATAAGTCCCACCCATTTTAGACTTACCGGCTCGAACAACAAAGGTCACAGATTGACTTTTCCTTCCTAAATTCGAATCCTAAAACAGCTCAATCTTCTAAACTCGTAAAATCTCAACTTATTTGACTAACTAATAGCATGATCACAATTAAACAGTATTTATTGAAAAATACTAATGCTATCACAATCACAAACCATTCATTTCAAAATTGCAATTTATTAAAAATTTTGAAAAATATTGCTAAAAATTTTGAAAATTGATCATTTCTGCTAAAATTTCAAAAAAAATTTCTCTTTCGACCGTCCACACCCCACACTTAAAACCGTACAACGTCCCCGTTGTACAAAAATTATTTCAAAACAAGGGAGAAAGAGTTACCCTTTTTGGACGATAGACTGCTTGGTGCTCAATGTCACAGGTATAATTGCGAACAAACGGATCCTTGATTTCGTATTCCGGAGTTGTAGCGCTACAATGAACACGCCGGTGGTCGAGACAAGTGGAGGGGGCATGGTGACCCCACACTTGTCCGAGACAACTCCTTCCCATTTGATATATCATGCATAACTCAACAAACAAATTAAAAAGCAAACATAACAAATATAAAAATGTACAAAATATACAGATAGAGGTGTCATAAGTTTTGTATATATATCTCAAAAAATAAAAAGAAAGAAAGAAAAAGTACATCAATCACTACCAGGTGGCCTGGAAGGTCCAACCTCGTGATCGTGGGCCCTAGCTGGGAATGGTCAGGGGCGTTGACCCTACGCTGATGCAATCTGTAGGAGTACCTCCCCAATCCACTCGAGCTGGTCCTCGATCCTCGTGACTCTGGCCTCCAATCGGTGTATGGCCGCTGGGTCCTCCTACGGCTGTGGCTCTGCCGGGGCTGCTGGTGCTGGCTCTGGTCTCCGGCGTCTCCTGCCCGGCTGAGCGTATGCGGGCTGGGGTGCCTGGGGAGGCTCTGTAGGTGCCCGGATGAACTGCCCCAGGCGCTGCTGCTTAATGAGCCGCATCTTCTCCAAAGTGCGTGATGTCGTGCGAGATGGAGGTAGAGCGGTCAAGGAGGCAGCCACGGGGGCAGTAAGAATCCCATATGAACGGGCCAGGCGGGTAATGAAATACCCCCGGGCCAATGGACTGCTAGTGGAAGCTCCCGTCGAGTGAGTGGAGAGGGCAACTGCAAGGGCGAAGGGGAGGTGGAGGAATCGGGACGGGTCGAGGAGAGCCCAAAAGAATGTCATGTCCTCCCCAGACACCTCTCGCCCCCCTCCCGCTGCATGATGGAGGTGGAGACGATACGGTGCATGAGGCGGTGAAGTGGGTCGCGGAGGTGGCTCTCCCTCGAGGTCCCCGCCTCGTACATAACATTGGACAGTGGTGTCCAAATCTCCATGTTGCCGGGCCTCTCCGGCTGCCCCTGGATGCAGGCTCCAAAAAACTGAGTGAAGTGGCGGTGCTGAAGATCCGCCGGAGTATATAGCCCAACTCTCCTCCCAAACTCCCGGAGGTTGCACTCCCTCTGTGCACCTCCTAGTCGGAACCGGATGATCCTGGATCGTGGGTCTGACGCCCGAGGAGCGAAATGGATCGTGGAGAGAAACTCCAACAGTAGCTCGGTGTAGACCACGTCCTCGTCCGTGGCCATCATCCTGTCCCAGCCACGGCAAGTAAATGAAGCATCCCCCTCAACCCAAGTGCGGTGCAGAAACGGCTCTATCGCACCCAATAGTCCTACGTCTCTCAAAATATCTCTGTCGATAACTGTCGCCTCGAGAACCCGGCGACCAGTCAACGCGTCCCTCCATGAAATTTACTCCGCAGAGCTAGCCAGTCCCTCGGGGAACTGGAGGAAAGCGTGCTCTAATCTGAACATCATCTGCAAAAAGACACATAGCCACAAAAGAATTTTTTTTTTGCAAAATCAGTCTTTTTCTTTCCCACCGCACCGCGGCGCGGCCCAAGAGCAAGGCGTGTCGCGGCGAGCGGCTGTTTGCAAAACCCCGAATCAAACTCGCAATTTAACCTGCTAAAACTCGATCTAATCATACCACAAGGTAGCCTAAGTACCGACTAGCTCATCTAGGGTCTCTATTTGGCAAAACAAACACCCTATGAGTTAGCATTGGCGATTCTAAGTTTTGAACATTTCTAGACAAATCACTAAAATTAACTACCTAATTGCTAGTTTTAACAACTAATAGATAGTTAGAATAGCGTACCTTGGTAGTAGAAACAAAATGATCAAGAAAAAATGCAAGAGAAATTCGTTGATCAGAGCTCCGAGTCGTGTGAGGTGTGTGTTGAGTCGCGGCTTACCTTAATATAGGAGAAAACCGACTGATCGTTCCCCGCGTCACGCGTTTGCACTTTGCGCGTCGCGCGTGTCAGCAAATCAACCCCTGCGCATCGGGTTGGTTTACGACCCCGCGTCGCGTAATTCAAAAACCCGCGGCGCGGTATTCAAAATTTCAAAAACTTCTCACACGACCCCACACTTATTTTAGACCACTAATATCTGCAAAAAGATTGATGTATTTTCCTAATTAAATTCTAAAAAATATAAAACCTAACCTATGACACGATGGGTTGTCTCCCAACAAGCGCTAAGTTTAACGTCTTCAGCCAGACGTACTATTCATTCTACATCTACGGTGGATCGTATGCCATCTTCCTTTGCTGATTTTCAGTCACCACCGTCCCTTTATTGTCCACATGCTCCTTCCACTTCCCTGGGTCGAATGGCTTGTTGGTTCTCCTGTTGCTGCCCGGTTGCCGTCTCCCGATTATTTCCCGCAAGTGCTTGGAGGTAGCTTTGAACCTCCAAGCTCGATCCTTCCTTCTATATCTCTTCAAAGTCAAAGGCTTGACATGGAGCGCGCCTAGTGCCGCTTCCAATAGTTGTTTCACACCTCGTGTGCTAGTGTCTCGTTTGCTATCTTCAGGTTGCAATTTTGGCTTGCAGTACCAATAAAAATTTTCCAATCGAATGGGATCGGAAGGAAACATGTCAGGATGCTTCCATATGTCCTCATCGATGGTATTGATTACATCTAATTTTCCATTCATGAACGGATCATAAGTGGTGAAAAAATCGTTTTTATTATTTTCAAATATCAATTTGTCAGCATCATCTTCTTCTTGATCATCGTCCAACAGGTGGATCGGGACCAAGAGTGGGTGACTAGTTGGATCTGGTGGTGGTATAAAGTCACCCATCACCAGATCCTTACTTTCAAAATGCTCAAAATTTTCAAAATTTTTAGGAATTGTTGGGCTGGGGTCTGTACTGTCACTTACAGCCTCCTCCACAACCTCCTCATCAATCAAATAGTCTGGTGATGGTATGGATTCACTCATCACCAGCTCGACATTATCAACATTTTCAAAAATATCAAGAACATCAAAAGCTGTTGAGTCAGAGGTAGCATTGTCACCTACAACCTCTTCCCCAACAACATTTTCGACCCTCTCAGTGGTCTCTTGACTTTCCCACGGTGCATGCCCTTCCATCACATATTCGGTTGATGCAAGTTCACACACATTATCATTGGTATAAAAATCACTCGCATCCGGTTCTGGCGAAGGTGGTGAACATTTCCAACTTTCCTCTAACTGATCTAAAGAAGCTTGCAATCTTACAAGAGCATCAGCCTGGTCCTTCTGCTCTTGGTGAGTGTTATACCAGAGTACCCAAAGTCGGGCCCAAGTTACAGAAATGTCAGGTTGAGATGACTCCTCGGTCCGCCATCTATTGTCATCGAATGATCCATTGTAGCAATCATCCTCGTAATAGGTGTCGGCAGGATTTTCATAATATTCATAATACTGATCCGGGTACATGTAATCGCCCATTATGAAGACGTACACATACCAAAAATCAATAAACTAAAATCAAACATCAAAAGAAACAACCCTATTGATCGTCTATCCTAAGCGCACAACTCCCCGGCAACGGCGCCAAAATTTGACATGCCTAGGTCGTCGTGCGGTCAAAAATAAGAAAAATAACCTCACTCTCACTAGTATAATGGTAGTCAGGGTCGATCCGCAGGAGTTTGGTGGTTAGGACAAGACGATAGTATACCAACTGTAGTGTCACTCTACAGTCAGCGGTATTGTTTCTACTTTCCCAAAACCAACTAAAAACACAATTCCAATACCAATGCCAAACACCAAATCAAACATGAACTAACTAAACCAAACCAAATCCTAGACTAATGTTACTTACTGAAATCAGAAACTAAGTCCAAAATCCAGAAGCAACAAACAGTTCCAAACACATCAACAAGCATTCAAACATCCAAAATACCGAAAATTGCAAATAAACCATAAACCGAATAATTACTTTTATAAATCCAAAAACCAAACATCAAACCAATATCCAAACAATCAAATCAGATAAGTGATCTGATGACTTTAATTATCTGAACTCTGACCCAGTCAGTTCTGTCCAAAGATAAGTGATCTGATGATCCTCCATCCAACAAGATATTTTCAGGCTCAAGACATGGATTAACATCAATCTTGGTCTGACACTCTGTTTCTCGATTTCTGATTTGCATATGACTTTAGAGACTACTAATTGAACACATCAATTTAGTCCTGGTTGGCCAACACTTTCAGTCAACTTCTAAATCATCGAGAGGCCTACAGATATCTGTTTCCCATCGGGTCATGGAACGGATAAGTTTTGACTCATATGTCCATAACTTAATGCGTTTTATAGCACCGAGTTACTGGCGCGATTTCGTATTGTCAATAAGCACTTGTATCGCAAATAAGAGATCATATCTCTCCACTTAAAGATCACCGGATATTATCGTCTTAACATTGCTCGTGATATAATCCATGAAGCAATCTGTTAAGCGCGGGTTTATCCAATACTCAAATCTCTATTTCTAAGTACTCATGAACGTTGCAGCAGTCTTACTGCAATGTCTAACTCTTTAGACAGTCTGCAACCAAGTCATGACAGTCTTAGTTCATACTTACTTCCTAACAGTATGATCGACTGTGGAGTTTTAAATAATCTAATTATTAAGGAAGTTAAGCATGCAAATATAGAAACACAGAAATAAACAATTGACAAAGGCAGTAACAATACTCATTTATAAATCTCTATTATAAAATCACCGAGTCAATTACATTTATACTGTTACAAGTCTCTAATCTATCTAATTACTAAAACTAACATCATCCTTCAATCCAATGCTCCGAGCATGCTGATTGTGCTTGATCCTATTCAGAGCCTTAGTCAAAGGATCTGCAGGATTGTCCTCGGATGATACTCACTTAACCATAAGTGCCCTTCTTCTACTTGATGTCGAATGTAGTGGTACTTTCTTTCGATATGCCTGGACTTTCCATGGTCTCGCGGTTCCTTTGCCAAGGCGACCGCTCCTTCATTATCGAAGAAAAGTTCTACCGGCTCCTGAATGCTCGGGACAACTCCAAGGTCCCCGATGAAATTCTTTAGCCAAGCCGCCTCCTTAGACGCTTCACTCGCTACGATGTACTCTGATTCGCACGTTGAATCAGCCACCGTTTCCTGCTTGGAACTTTTCCAAGTGACCGCTCCACCGTTCAAAAGAAACACCCAGGCCGACTGGGACCGTCCACTGTCCCTATCTGTCTGGAAACTGGCATCTATATATCCACTCACTTTTAACTCATCACTGCCACCAAGGACTAATACATATTCTTTGTCCTTCGCAGATACTTGAGTATGTTCTTGACTGCAATCCAATGTGCTTTTCCAGGATTACCCTGGTACCGACTAACCATGCTTAGTGCATAGGATACGTCGGGACGAGTACATGTCATAGCATACATGATCGACCCTACTGCCGAAGCATAAGGTACCCGATTCATTTCAGCTATTTCCTGATCGGTACTCGCGCTTTGAGTCTTACTCAATTTAACACCACTTAGGATTGGTAGCTCTCCCTTTTTGGAACATTCCATGTTAAACCTCTTTAACACCTTTTCCAAATATGTACACTAGCTTAGGCCTATCAATTTTCTCTTTCTATCTCTAAGTATTCTTATCCCGAGAATATAAGTAGCTTCCCCTAGGTCTTTCATGGCAAAACACTTCCCGAGCCAAGCCTTAACATTCTGCAAGGTCGGAATGTCGTTTCCCATGAGCAGTATGTCATCAACATACAGCACCAGGAAAGTGACTATACTCCCACTAGCCTTGACATATACACAGGACTCATCTTCACTCCTAGAGAAGCCAAACTCTTTGACTTTCTCATGGAAGCAAAGATTCCAACTGCGAGATGCTTGCTTCAACCGGTAGATTGATCTTTCAAGCTTACATACTTTGTCAGGGTGCTTAGTGTCTACAAAACCTTCTGGCTGACTCATGTAAACATCTTCAGTCAATTTCCCGTTAAGGAAAGCGGTTTTGACATCCATCTGCCAGATTTCATAATCATGAAACGCAGCTATGGCAAGCATTATCCTGATCGACTTAATCTTGGCTACTGGTGAGAAGGTTTCATCATAGTCAACCCCCGGGGTTTGAGTGAATCCCTTCGCAACCAGCCGAGCTTTATAAGTATGCACTTTTCCGTCCATGTTAGTCTTCTTTTTGAAGATCCACTTGCATCCGACTGTCTTTCGACCCGGTACATTGTCAACCAAGTTCCAAACTTGATTGTCATACATGGACTTTATCTAGCTGTCCATTGCCTCTTTCCATTTTGCAGACTCAGGGCCTGCCACTGCTTCAAGGTAGCTAGCTGGCTCATCCAAATTTGTCAATGTACGATCACTGACTAATGTGTCTCCGTCCGAAGTAATATGGAAACCATAGAACTCGGGCGGCATGCTAACTCTACCTGAGCGCCTAAGGGGCAACCAAATGTCGGTGGATCCAACAGGAACTTCTTCCTCATGTTGGTTGCTAGTTTCTTCCAAGGTTGTCTCATCAGGCGTCTCCTGAATTTCTTCGAGATCGATCGTACTCCCACTGTCCTCTTTGGATATGAGTTCTCTCTCTCGAAAGAACCCCCGTCTTGCTACAAAGACCACGTCCTCGCTTGGTCTGTAGAACAAGTATCCAAAAGACTGTTTCGGGTATCCAATGAAGTAACACCTCTCACTTCTTTCTGCGAGCTTATCTGAAGTATCTCGTCTCACGAATGCTTCACAGCCCCAGACTTTGATGTGTGCCAACGAGGGAACTTTCCCCGTCCACATCTCGTGTGGTGTTTTCGCAACCTTCTTGGTTGGGACAAGATTTAGGATATGGGCGGCAGTCTCTAAGGCATACCCCAGAAATGGATTGGAAGTGAGGCTCGACTCATCATGGAACGAACCATGTCCAACAAGGTTCGGTTTCGTCTCTCTGCAACACCATTCAGCTGAGGTGTTCTTGGAGGTGACAACTGTGAAACAATTCCACATTCCTTGAGGTAATCGAGAAACTCGATACTAAGATACTCACCGCCTTTGTCGGATCTAAGCATCTTTATCTTTCTGCCCAATTGATTTTCAGCTTCATTCTTAAACTCTTTGAACTTTTCAAAGGTATCCGACTTATTCTTGATTAAGTAGACATACCCATATCTACTAAAATTGTCGTTAAAGGTCACATAGAACCGTGTGCCATCTTTAGTGGTTGTTTTGAAGGGACCACACACATCTGTGTGTATGATATCCAACAGACCTTCACCTCTTTCAAAGGAACCTTTGAATGGTGATTTTGTCATCTTGCCAAGTAAGCAAGATTCACATACATCATCCGACCCGAGGTCGAATGATTCCAACACTCCATCCTTTTGGAGTTGGGCGATGCGTTTCTTGTTTATATGGCCAAAGCGACAATGCCACAGACATGCCTTTTCTACACCGCTTGAAGCATCAATAGTTAAAACCTTTTTACCATAATTGTCAACACACATAATAGATTCATAAACACCATCACAAGGCATAGCATTAAATATAAAAACATCATTTTTGAAAACTGAAATTGAACCATTCAATTTATTAAACTCATAATAAAAGCCTTGTCTAAATAGTGCATGAAAAGAAATTATGTTCTTTGCCATATCTAGCGCATAGCAACAATTATGTAAATCTAATCTAACTCCACTGCTCAGCATCAGTCCATAAACACCAATCTTAGTAACAGGTGACGTTCGCCTATTGCCCATGACCAGGTTCAGTCTGCCATGCACCAGTTCCCTACTTTCCTCTAGGCCCTGTAAATCAGAACAGATGTGAAAACCACATCCTGTATCAAGGACCCATGAACGGGAAAAAGATGAGTTATTAGATATAGAATATGTACCTGCCTGTGACGGTTTCACTTTACCATCTTTGACATCCTGCAGATACGTTGGGCAACTCCTCTTCCACTGACCCTTCTGCTTGCAGTAAAAGCAGTCGGCCTCTTTGGGGTTCCGAATGACTTACCTTTCGGGGCACCGTTAGATGACCCGACATAAGTCTTTTCCCTCTAGTTCTGCTTAGGAGGGCCTTTCCGTTTCTTTCCATTTCCGGAGCCAATAGAAAGAACAGGCGGGTTGACAAGGAGCACAACCTTTCCCTTCATCCCGTCCTCAGTCGTACGAAGCATGCGATGTAACTCAGCTAGATTTGCCTGGTTGTTGTTCAAATGATACGCCAGTGTGAACTGGTCATAAGAACTAGGCAAGGAGTTCAGCACTATGTCAACTGCTAAATCCTCATGGACAGGCATTTCCAGCTTTCTAAGCCTTTCCATATAACCATGCAACCTCTGCACATGTGCACAGATGGACTCGCCCTCCTTGGGCTTGCTGTTAGTGAAAGCTTTTACAATCTCACGCCTCTCGATGCGCTCTTGCTTGCGGAACCTTTCCGCGAGCTCTTTGTGCATCTCGTAAGGCCAATAGTCCTCATAGATACGCTGCAGTTCAGGGTTCATAGTAGCGATCATGATGCAAGCCACTTTGGTTGCATCATCAGAGTGTTTGGTGTACGCAGCGATTTCCTCGGGAGTAGCGGTTTCAGTGTCCACATCAACAAGCTCGGTTTCTAGAACATACTCTTTATGTTCAAACCTTAGAGCCATTTTGATGTTGCAGATCCAGTCATTGTAGTTGGTGCCGTCTAACGTCACCTTTGAGCATAATGACAAAATCGAGGTAACACTACCGGGATTTGAGTGGGGAACGGATTGGTCAGAAGACATCTGAACAAGAAGAAGGTAGTTTTAATTAGATAGAATAATAATAATAATAATCCTTATATTCACCCAAGAACAAATATAAGGCTAGGATCCTACAATAACAATCTACAATACCGAAAAGGGATGCCGTAATCAATATTGCAAATTTTACAAGGTAGGCGAATGACGATTTAGCCAATTCCACCGCGGAAACATAATCATATTATAATGGAATTCCTAGTTTCTTTGAGATTTACCGAACTGTTCGATAGCATGTTTTAATCTCGGGAATGCCCCGCTGTTTGTGACTGGGATACCGAGGATCACAAACCGGGTGTGAATAACCTTGCAAGTTGCTTGGTACTCTTGAAGTCAATTGTCATCTCTAATTAACGTGCCGGTAAACCACACACGCTCCGTTAATAACGACAAAATCAAGAAACCCATTGCGACTCTTTGCGGACCCCAGTTGGCGTGCCGGTAAACCACACACGCTCCACCAACGTTCCACAAAGTGCAATGTGCAATTTCATGGATTAGCACCAATTCACATTTTTAACCTAAAGTAACTAGATTGGGATTTGTTTTAGGGTTCTAGTACTTTCAATTATAGCATTATACTTTTAAGAGGCTTAGCGGTTCTATCATACCCGTTCAGCTAATGACACTCGACTGACCAGGAGAGCGGTGGGCAAGAGTAGATACCCATTAGACTAACATTTTATAGTCAGTCGCCTTATACCCTCTTTATAGGACAGTTTTGTGAATGAGGCTTACTAGCGGTAGACTAACCAATTTTCTTATACATATTAAATTAACTTTTAATTTTAAATACATATAAGATATATTTTAATCTCATTAAAATATTTTAGAATTAATTAAATTCTAATTTTCGCAAATTATACTAATTTTTTTGAAAATTTTAATTAATTCTTTAAACTGATTTAATTGGTCTTTTAATTAATCAATTAAGTAAACTAATTAAATCTAGGTTACAGATTACCAAATTAATCAAATTAATTTATCTGTATTTGTCCCTATGATTCTCGAAAAAATCAAGCCAAGGAATTAGGGTTCAAGTTATTTTAGTTGATGTAGTTACCAAAAAATAACAACACACAAATATGGAAAGTAAATCAAGCAATCTAAGGGGACCATTAGGGCATGGCGGCTAGGGTTAGGAAACCCTAGCCAAGCCGTCGATAATCAAGCCTCCCAAGGAGGTATTTTTGCAAAATACCTTGAGGCAAGAATAGATATCAAGCAGTTCAAATCAATTCACAAGAAAACAAACTATCTCTTATACCACTGAAGGGTTTCTATGCAATCAATGAACACAAAAATACCTAAGGTTCACATGCAACCCTAATATTGATCTATGTTTTCTTCTATGAAGATTAGAACTAAGAACCTAAAGGAAACAGTTCAATTCTAAAGATGAATTAAGAAAACCAACCTTTGATCTTATGATCATTTCAAGCAGCAGCAAAAGTATCCTGCCTCAAATGCAAGTCACACCCAAAGGATGGAAGAATCAGTCCAGCAGAGTGACACAGAGAGAGAGAGAGATGGCGTGAATATGAGGTTCCAGGGGGTTCCTTTTATAGCCTCCTAGGGTTACACCTGAAACCCTAAGGAGCCTCCAACTGGACAAGGCTTTTGACCACTTGGACCAGGCTTACCAAAACCCTAATTAGGGTTTCGCCAAACCCTGGAGGAGCCTCCAGGTTGGCGCCACTTTTGGTCCCTGGTTTTACCTGGCTAGTTATTCAACTATTGAATAAATGCCAAACCAGTCCCTGCACCTTTTAATTAATTAATTTAATCTCCAAATTAAATCCAATTAATTCTAGATTAAATCTCAATTAATTAATATAGTTTCTAATTAATATATTAACACTTAAATATATTAATAAACCATATACTTAATTTCTATTGATTTATTGTACAATTAATAAATCAACTATTCTCTCTACTGAACTATATATATATCCTCCATCTATGAGGGCAACCCAAATGGACTTTGCTTTTAATCATAAGATAAATACAATTATAAGTCATGGCTTAGACACCTAATCCAACAACATACTCTCCATAAGTGATTTGAATGTTGTGCAGTTGAGAGATGTCACCTATCATGTGCCTTGAACAACCATTATCAGCAAACCGAGATCTGATGATATTCCTCCATAGATGCTCGTGCACAAGATGCAGGATTAATTCTTCTTGGGAACCCAGTCCATTCTAAAACTGGGTTTACCATTTCCATCCACATACTTCACTCGCTCGCATGACATATCCTGCTTATCAAATAAGAATGAAGAGTTAACAGAATTATGCGACGAGTTGAAATTTTGGCCTTTTGGTACCCATCGGTAGTTTGGTTTGGGTCTTTTGTTGTTTGGCCGGATGGGTGTATCAGCAGTTGATTTTGAAGCAGCTCTCCCCCTCGATTTGTGCTTATGTTGCCAGTGAGGACTCGAGGACGACCCTTGAGATGAACTCGACCTTACCGATTTCGATTTGGTAGAGTCATCTTTCGGATCGGTCTTCTTGTCCTTGGGGCCCGCTTCTTGGCCTTTGCTGCGTTCCAATCACCGTCGCGTGACCATGACCTCCAGGGTTTTCTTTTGCAAGAACTCCCTCTTGGCACATTCTGCCAGTGTTGTGCATAGAAGGGAATGTGTGGATGATAAGGACAATTTCTGGCGATGTGGCCTGCAATCCCACAGTTGAAGCGTGTTTGTCTTTGCAGGCAAATGAGATTGTGACTTGGTCCTGGTCCTTTTGAATTTTTCAAGGAGTTGCCATAAGTACAAGCACAATCACATTTAGTGGGACTCGGTCTTGGTCCAACAGGAACTTCCCCTTCTTTCACAAACTTTCGTGGTTTGAATTTTTCCAGTGGCATGATCAGTTTAACATATTTCAGCATCAGTCTTTGAACAACTAGCAGCTTCAGTGCCTTGGCCCACATGAGCATCAGAAATGTTTGCAGATGAGATGTTAGAAGAACTCTTTTCAGAATTTGACTTGTTATCATCTTCCTTAATTTCATCTGCACACTGAACAGATGAAATTTGAATCCAGTGAAGTTGAGTCACGAACATCTTTATTAGAAGAAGATTAGGGTCAAGAGTGGTATGAGCGTGTAATATGTTTTGGTTACTAGACATACCCATCGGCTAGACTTTCGAATTGTCATCAATGTATGGTTTTTCACACTGAGTCATCCCACTCTTGAATTAGAGGATTTGTAGGTAAGAATGGTCGTCGATGCCTCACATCTACTATTGGTATTATAGTAGATATCATAGGCATAGAGTTTCGAAATGTCATCACCACTTGGTTTAAAGTGGTGAATCGTCTATTTATTGCAACAGAAAGTTAGAGGTGGTTGACAATAGATTGGTACGTGTGATAGATTACGGTACGCAATCTAACAATCGGCACAGACTTTTAACTCTCGACTCTGAGTGGCTTTACTCAAAGTGTCTGGAAGTTGGTGTTATAGAAGAAACCTTTAGATTTGGTTGAGAAAGGTTGTCAGTGCTTCAAACTAACTATGGTGTAACAGTAAGAATCACTAGCACTTAAGTATTACCTCAGCAGTGAGTGGTATTACTCGGTGCATCGTCGGTATGTAAAAGGGCAGAAAAGGTTTGAATGGTATTATGTGAATCGTGGTTTGGTAGGATGTTTGTAGTTAAAAAGCTGAAAAACATATTTTTGATTTTTGATTTTCTGAAAGTAAAGACATAAAGAAAAGAAAAATATTTTTGTATTTTTAAAGTTTTGTAATTTTTGTTTTGTTTTAATTCTCCCCCTAAATTTGTGCATGGGAAAGAATTTTCAAATTGAAACCATGAACAAATTTAACTGAACAAAAATAGTGTACAATATTTACAGAACTGATTTAATAGTCATCAAAACGTATCATTTTAAGCATTTCGACAAGCACATTGAACCGAGCTTTAGCAAAAGGTTTTGTGAACAAGTCCGCCACATTGTTATCTATGTGGACTGATTCCAAATGGATCAATTTCCGCTTGTAGCAAACTCGAATAAAATGAATTTTAATGTCAATGTGCTTAGTCTTAGAATGCTGGACAAGGTTTTTCACAATCTGGATAGCCGCCTTATTGTCACAAAATATAGGAGTGTCAAGAAAGTTCATACCATAGTCAAGGAGTTGATGCTACATCCAAATGACCTGAGAACAATAGGCCGAGGCAGCAACATATTCAGCCTTAGCTGTAGAAGTTGACACAGTCTGCTGCTTCTTGCATTGCCAGGAAATCAGTCGGTCTCCTAAGAATTGACATCCAGCACTAGTGGACTTTCTGTCAATGTCGCAACCCCTATAATTGCTATCTGAAAATGCATAAAGATCAAACTCACGGTTCTTTGGATACCAGAGACCCAATTTAGGTCTCTCTTTAAGGTATCTAAAGATCCGTTTGACAGCAGTTAAATGAGAGTTTTAAGGATTAACCTGATGTCGAGCGCACTGGCAAACTGCAAAAACGATATCCGATCTGCTGGCCGTCAGATACATTAGGGAACCAATCATTGAACGATAGAATGTTTGATCGACGGATTCACCATCTGGATCTGAAGATAGAAGTGGTCGCTCAGACATCGGGGTATTGGCAGATTTTGCATCCTTGAATTCAAACTTCTCGAGAATATCCTCCACATATTTGCCATGGTGAAGCAGGATACCCTTTGAGCTTTTCTTAACTTTTAACCCAAGGAACATCGTCATATCACCTAACGAGCTCATCTCGAATCGTTTCTTCATCACTTGCTCAAACTCTTTGCATAAGGCCTCACCTGTAGAACCAAAGATAATGTCATCCACATAAATCTGGACAACGTTTTGGTCTGCATTTTGTCGCTTAATGAACAGAGTCTGATCAATTGTGCCTCTTGTGTAACCATGCTACAACAGATGGTTCGTCAATGTTGCATACGAGGCACGGGAAGCTTTATGAAGACCATAGAGAGCCTTATCTAGCTTGTAAACGTGATTCGGAAATTTTGAGCTGACGAAACCCGGAGGTTGATCAACATAAATCTCTTCTTTCACTTCACCGTACAAGAATGCACTTTTAACATCTATCTGGTATACAGTAAAGTTCATATACGATGCGTAGGCGAGAAAAATTTGAATTGCTTCAAGTCTTGCCACCGGAGCATAAACTTCAGTATAATCAAGTCCTTCAATTTGACGAAATCCACGAACCATCAGGCATGCCTTGTTGCGTACTATAACTCCCGAGTCATCTTGCTTGTTGCGAAACACCCATCTCGTGTCAAGAGACTTTTTGCCCTCGGGTAGTTCCACTAATTGCCAGACATTCAACTTCTCGAACTGATTAAGCTCTTCATGCATGGCATCCACCCAACTTGGTTCATTGAGAGCCATCTGAACATTCTTCGGCTCAATCTGAGAAATAAAGCATGAATAGAGGCACTCGTTTACTTGACCACTCTGGCTTCTGCTTTGAACCCCATCATCCAGAGAGCCAATTACTTTATCAATTGGGTGATCCCATTGTATTCTTGAAGGCACTACATGTTCGAGCAAAGCAGTAGAAACTAGAAGATTTGTTATGTGTTCAACACTGCCTGAGCCTGAAGCACCTCTGTCATAATCTCTGAGGTCGTGGGAGGTACTTGCAATATACTCGTCAAAAATTCTTTTGGGAAAGAGAGACTCCATGAGAGTAGAATAGAAAAGATTAGTAGGATCAGTGTTGATAACATCTTCATGAGAAGCAGATTTATCGATAACTAGAGGTTCGGCAACAACCTGAGACGAGTCAGCAGGAGCATCTTCAGTTATAGAAGTGAAGGCAGGAGATGCACCGTCATTTAGAACAGGGTCTTCAAGGATCACTGACGGTTTGATGGGATCAGGAATGAATTCTTCATCATCATCTCTGTTAACTCCACTTGAACCTGGTTGTGTGCCTGAAACATCACCAGAAAGCAAATAAAACGGTTTAAACATATCAGCATAATTAAACAACCAATCGGGTCCAACACGGGCATCCGTCTCGTTCTCTTCTAGCCAACGCACGTCATACGATTCCACGATCTGCTTAGTCACCTTGTTATACACCCGATATGCAGTTTTACTTGCATATCCAACAAAGTAGCAATCATCCTCTTTAGAGTTGAACTTCGCAGCGGCTTCAAGATGAAGAAGGGTGCAACGACAACCAAAGGTGCGGAAATGTGAGACATTCGTTTTGCGGCCATAAAGAATCTCATACGGTGTCTTCATTTAAGGTTTGTTGATGATGACCTGACAACGCCTAGTGATATCAAGTATTTTAGGCGTTGTTGAGCCCTGTTCTTGGTAAAATTATATCAAATATGCATGGGTATTCTCACTTTTCGTGTCAGGACTTGTCTGGAGAAAAAGAACAGAAACAGGGACTAAAGGTGTACAAAAGGAAAAAGTATGGAAAGAATGAAAAATCAAGAGAAGACGTACGCGCGCCGCAGATTTATCGTCTGCGCGACGCGGGCGTAAGGCGGTGGAACATATTTGAATGACGAAAAAACGGGGAACGGATAAGTACGCGCGCCGCGGATTTCACTTATGCGCGGCGCGGTCACGGGAAATTTGCAACTATAAATAGAGGCATTTCCAGCCGAAAACCCTAGCAAAGACCTGGTATAAACATCGACCTAGAAGCTCTTTGACTCGAGGATTCCATTTCAGAAGCCATCATTTGGTATTTTCATGTTTTTAGATTTTATTTCCTTTTAGTTAAACATTTGTAAGCTTTGAGTTGAATCTTTGGGTGTGACAACCATTGATCTCAGCTTAGGATTCTGTTTTTAGTTGTATTTGGTTACTGATTTAATGTTGGATATTGGTTTGAGTGAATGAAATCATTCGGTTACATTAAATATTGATTTTTCGGTATTTTGGATGTTAGTTTGTGCTTTGGTTGTTTGCTTGTGTTTGGATTTTGTTTGTAACTTGGTTGGGACTGTTTTCCCTTGCTGAAAACAGTAGCTAACTTGGTTAGGTTAGGCATTAAATCTTGGCTATTAACTGTCTCATAGAACTGTTAGTTATTAGCTAGTTTATGCTTGCTTGGTTTTTGCTAGTTTGAATGCCTTCAATTGCTCCTAATTCAGAGATGTACTTCTGAGTTTAGAAAGTAACTAGGTCATTTGGATATAGCTAAGCTTGGCTTGGGTGTTTGAATATTGTTTCAAGGTAGAAAGATAGAAATTAGTTCCTCCGACTATAGCTGTGACACTATTAGTTGGTAATCTCTCATCTAGGCTAACCACGTAGCTCCTGTGGATCGACCCTGACTCCACTATACTAGTGAATGTTAGGTTATTTCTTATTTTTGACCGCATGACGACCTCTGCGTACACGTCAAATTTTGGCGCCGTTGCCGGGGAGCTGTGAGCTTAGAATAGGTGAGTAGTAGGAACCTGTTTCTTGCTTTTTGAAATTTCATTTTTGAGTAATTTTCATTTTGGTTTTGATTCTTGTGGGCGTGTTGCACTAGTGCATGCGTACCCGCAGGGGAGAGCAGTCATCCCCATTGAAGTTTGATTCTGAGATTGAGCGTACTGCGCGCAAACTCCGTGCCTGCAGGCGTTTGAACATCATGAATTATAGTCAAGTTAGCAGTAGTCCGGTCAGTGTTGCCCAGGATCCAACAGGAGAGGCAACTGGGAGGTTTTCTATCCCTCCACTTTCAGAATTTCAGTTTGGAAGCACAAGTGCTTCTGGTGGTACAGTTTCAGCCCCTGCACCCATACCATCATGCACTCCGCCTTCCATCCCATCATTTACACCCACTTCTCAACCTCAATCCACCAATCCTTTTACATCTGCTATGACTTGGGGAGAGCCGACCCGAGATGGCACCCCAACTCCTAGACAGCATACACTAACATCACAACCACAACCAGCCCTCTTTAAACCTCAACCTACCTACCAACCAACACAGCCTATACACTTTCAACCACCGCCTCAACCGCAATACCATTACCCAGAGACGGAGGAAGTGTACGACGAGGAAGATGAAGGATGGGTGCCACCAGCATCCCAACCACAATGGAACCGAGGTCGGGGACCTCCCAGGCGAGCACCACCATACCAACCACCAGGTCAGCGGGACTACAATGATCATCTTTACGGTAACCCCGCTCAATCCTTACATTTTGCACAACCGAGACGGCAATCGGTTGCATCACATTTCCAACCGCGGGAATATGATGATTCGTCGCCGATCTATATTCCTGATAACATAGATTCGCAAGTAGAGATTAGACCTCAGTTATTAGGAATATTACCAGAATTCAGAGGATATAAGCAGGATGATCCCTATAACCATTTATATGAATTCTTAGCGATTGCTAATGCTAATAATCCCAGAAACACAAATAGAAACATTTTTAGGCTTAGACTGTTTCCGTTCACCCTTAAGGACAAAGCCAAGTATTGGTTCACATCGTTGCCATTGAACAGTATTACTACGTGGGATCAGCTCAAGGCAAAGTTCCTGCAGGAATTTTACCCAGCGAGCAAGACAACCGAAGTCAGGAGGGTCATCCAGGATTTCCAGCAAAAACCTGGAGAAGCTTTTCATGAAGCCTTCGACAGATTGAAAGAGTTGCTGCGATCTTGTCCGCATCACGAGATTCCCAGATGGCAGTTGGTCAAGTTATTCTTTGAGGGAGTTAGCGAAACACATCAGGCCATGATAAATGCCTCCTCCTGTGGGACATTTATGTGGCAGGATCCAGAAGAAGCCTGGCAGTTTTTGGAGCAGTTAAGTAATGGCTCCAAAGCAAACTTCTCCACCAGGAAGACTACAAGTACGGCGGCAGCAGTAGGAGTTGATGCTGATTGGAAAAAGGAAGTGAAAAAGGAAATCAGTGAATTGAACAGGAAGTTTGATAGGCTTATGGCAACATTACAAAATGGATCGCCAAATTCGTCGCAAGAAGGTCAAGGAGGACCTAAGATGCAAGAAGCTAATCAAGTTTACGGCCAGGGTCAAGGTCAACACAATAATGGACGACCCTATAGGCCATACAACCAAGGACAGCAACAAAATTTCAGGCAGAACAATTATCAGAATCAATCAAATAGTCAGCCTAGAAACCAGCAGCCTGCTAACAATGGAAACAACAACAATAGGGGGTCCACCAACGCTACCAACAATGCCCCAGGGACCCAAGAAGAGATGATAGCAAAAATGTATGACATGGTCACTGCGACTCAACAACAATCTCAAGCGAATGCAAAAGCTATCGCAAATATGGAAAGACAAATAGGTCAAATGGCTGCAGATCAGCAAAAGAGAGATAATGGCAAGCTGCCAAGTGCTACTGAAGTCAACCCTACGCATAATCAACGTCCTGGGAAGGAACAAGTCAATACTGTTGAATCAGGATGGCGAAAGGTCACTTTGGAGGACTTGTTCGAAGTGGGGAGTGACGTGAGACCAGGGGAAGAAGGAAAGGCTCTAGAAAGCGAGGAAGTTAAAGAAGGAGAAGTTTCGGTTGAGAATGGCACTCAACCAGAAATAGATAAAAAAATCCAAAAGGAAGAGAAAGCAACAATAGCAGGGATCAAACAAAAGAAGAAGAATAGGAAAGAAAAGAAGAAGCAGGAAGCATCCAGATCAACGGGACCCTTAATGAATCATCCCCTATGGGATGAGCTTAAGGATGCTCCCGAGGACACCAGGATTCTGCAAGAGATGTGTGAACAGAATGGGAAACGCAAAGCACCTACGCCAAAAACGGTGAGATTGACTGTGAGAGCTAGCGAAGCATTATTGGGTACATTGCCCAGGAAGGAAAAGGACCCCGGGTCACCATTAATCACTACAACCGTATGAGATGTGGTTATTCAAAATACTCTTTTAGATTTGGGAGCAAGTGTTAACATCTTGCCAGGATACTTATATGACAAGTACAAGAACGAAGAAATTGAGCCAGCGGAAGTCGTACTGCAGCTGGCTGACCAATCAACTAAGGTATCTAGGGGGAAGCTAACCAATGTCATAGTCAAAGTGGGGGATTTTTTCTATCCTGTAGATTTTCTAGTTATGGAGTATGAGAGCCCAGATGATGCGCCTGCGCTCATCTTGGGGCGTCCATTTTTAGCTACCGCTGGGTCAGTGATCGATTGTAAGACTGGAGATATGGATATTTTCTTCGGGACCAGGAAAAGAAGATTGAATATGTTTGGGAACCCGATATCATTACCTTCAGAGGAAAATGGCAAACCAGCAGACAGGAAAACACTAATGGAGCCAGGAATCAGAAGCAAAGAAAAGATATGGACACGTACAGGAGAGGGAGGAACAGAGGAAATCTTAAAGGAAACTAAAGATCACCCGTTATCCGCCATCGACAAGGAACAATTGCTGGAAATGATAGAGATAATGGAAGCAAGGCATCAGCAATATGAAAGAGAATCCAGAAAACGAGAGGCGAATGTTTTCGAGCTCTTGAAATCTCAACAACAATGGATCAGCGGTGTGAGTGATTGGATAACCCAACTCACATCCCTTATGACAATGATGGCTAATAGTTTCATGCCAGAATATCAGCAAATGTCATCAAGAGGCCAAGAAGAAGAAGAAGGGTCAGCTTAGGAGCAGCACGTCTGGCTGAAGACGTTAAACTTAGCGCTTGTTGGGACTTGGGAGGCAACCCATCGTGTCATAAGTAGGTTTTATATTTCTTAGGATTAATTTAGAAAATACATCAATCCTTTGCAGGTATTAGTGGTCTGAAGCAAGTGTGGGGTCGTGTGAAAAGTTTTGAAATCTTCAAGACCGCGCCGCGGATTTTTGAATTGCACGACGCGGGTTCGAACTCAACCCGATGCGCAGGGGTTGATTTGGCGACACGCGTGTCGCGGAAACGAGAAATGCGCGCCGCGGGAAACGATCAGACGGTTTTTGCCCTTATCCGGTGAGCCGCGGCTCACCACTCAAATCACACGACTCGGAGCTCTGGTGATCAAAAATTTCTTGCATTTTTTCTTGCTTATTGTGTTTCTACTATCAAGGTATGCTCTTTTAACTATCTATCAGCTGTTTAAACTAGTTATTAGGTAGTTAATTTTAGGGTTTTATTCCAAAAAGTTCAAAAACTTAGAATCACTAATGCTAGCCCATCGGGTGTTTGTTTTGCCAAATGGACACCCTAGATGAGCTAGTCGGCACTTAGGCTACCTTGTGGTATGATTAAAATGAGATATAGCAGGTTAAAATGGGGATTTGATCCCGGGTTTTCAAAACAGGCGTACGCCGCGCCGCGCCATTACTCTTGGGCCGCGCCGCGGTGCGCTGGGGAAGAAAAAGGACTGATTTTGCAAAATTTTTTGTTTTGTGGATATATTTTCTTTTTGCAGATGATGTTCAGAATGGAGCACGCTTTCCTCCAGTTCCCCGCGGAGCTGGCCAGTTCTGTCGAGTATACCTCGCGGAGGGATGCTTTGAGGAGTCGCCGGGTGTTAGAGGCGACGATCATTGATCAAGATATTCTTAGAGACGCAGGGCTCTGGGGTGCGATCGAGCCGTTCTTACATCGCACCTGGACCCACGAGGAGGCGTCATTCACGTGCAGAGGTTGAGACCGGATCATGGCCACTGACGAGGATGTGGTCTACACAGAGCTTCTCCTGGAGTTCCTGTCTACGGTCCATTTCGCTCCCAGGGCGGGAGACCCGCGTTCCAGGTTCGTACGTTTTCGTTTGGGAGGTGAGCACAGGGAGTGCAACCTCCGGGAGTTTGGGAGGCGCACAGGCATCTACACCGCCGCGGACCTCCAGCACCGATATTTCACCCGGTTCCTCGGGTCTTGTATTCAGGGGGAGCCAGACAGGGCTCCCAATATGGAGGTTTGGGCACCGCTGTCCAACGTCAGGTACGAGGCGGGGGCCTCAAAGGAGAGCCACCTACGTGATCCACTCCATCGCCTCATGCACCGGATCGTCTCCACCTCTATCATGCAGCGGGAGGGAGGCGAGAAGGTGTCGGGGGACGACATGACATTTTTGTGGGTCCTCCTCGACCCATCCAGGTTCCTCCACCTCCCTTTCGCCCTTGCGACCGCTTTCTCCACTCACTCTACCGGCACCTCCACCAGCAGTCCACTAGCCAGGGGGTATTTTATTACTCGCCTGGCCCGTTCCTATGGCATTCTTACTGCCCCCGTGGCAGCTTCTTTGACTGCGCTGCCTCCATCGCGCACTACAGCACGCACGTTGGAGAGGATGCGGTTCATTGAGCTGCAGCGCCCGGGGCAGTACATCCGGGCCCCGATTGAGCCTCCTGAGGCACCCCAGCCTGCATACGCCCAGCCCGGCAGGAGACGCCGGAGACCAGAGCCAGCAGCACCAGAGCCGCCACAGCAGGACGATCCATCAGCCCTCAGCCGGCTGGAGGCCAGAGTCACGCGGATTGAGGGTCAGCTCACGATGGTTTTGGATCAGCTCGAGTGGATCGGGGAGGTACTTATCCAGACCACATCGGCCCAGGGCAGACACCCCCGACCATTCCCAGCCAGGTCCCACGATCATGAGGCTGGACCCTCCAGGCCACCTGGTAGTGATTGATGTACCTTTTTCTCTTTTCTCTTTTTCTTTTTTTTTATTCTTTTTGGGATATATGTATAAACTTATGACACATCTATTTGTATATTATTTTTTTTTCTGTCATGTGTGTTTTAATTATTTGTTAAGTGATGCATGATATACCAAATTGAGAGGGAGTTGTCTTAGACAAGTGTGGGGTCACCGTGCCCCTCCACTTGTCTTGACCACCGGCGTGTCCTACTGTAGCGCTACAACTCCAGCATATGAATCGGAGATCTTTTTGTACGCATTATACCTGTGATATTGAGCACCAAGCAGTCTACCGTCCAAAAAAGGGGTAACTCTTTCTCCCTTGTTTTGAATTAATTTTTTGTACAACGGGGACGTTGTACGGTTTTAAGTGTGGGGTGTGGACGGTCGAAAGAGATATTTTTGAAATTTTTGCAGAAATGATCAATTTTTCAATCTTTAGCAATATTTTTCAAAATTTTAATGAATTGCAATTTTGAAATGAATGGTTTGTGATTGTGATAGCATTAGTATTTTTCAAGAAATACTATTTATTTGTGATCATACTATTAGTTAGTCAAATAAGTTGAGTTTTACGAGTTTAGAAGATTGAGCCGTTTTAGGATTGGGATTTAGGAAGGAAAAGTCAGTCAGTGGCCTTTGTTGTTCGAGCCGGTAGGTCTAAAATGGGTGTGCCTTATGCACCTTACCACCTAAGATCGTCTGGTCTGGGATGGTATTTCTGAAAGCTCGCTACACGGACAACATCGAAAGTCATGGACAATTCCTTAATGGCCTTTAGAATCTGAACGAGTAAGTACACTTCATTGTGGACAGAAAGTTTGTAATCAAGGGTTCTTTAGAAAGCCATGAATTCCAAAGAACAACTCAATTATGTTTTCACGAACTATTCCATTCTAACTCGAAGAGCAATAAACTTTGAAACTAAACACAGTCAGAAATTGTCTGATTCTCTATTACAATTTGTTAAAAAACTCTCTTGCTTGGGGACAAGCAAGGCACAAGTGTGGGGTGTTTGACAACGCCTAGTGATATCAAGTATTTTAGGCGTTGTTGAGCCCTGTTCTTGGTAAAATTATATCAAATATGCATGGGTATTCTCACTTTTCGTGTCAGGACTTGTCTAGAGAAAAAGAACAGAAACAGGGACTAAAGGTGTACAAAAGGAAAAAGTATGGAAAGAATGAAAAATCAAGAGAAGACGTACGCGCGCCGCGGATTTATCGTCTGCGCGACGCGGGCGTAAGGCGGTGGAACACATTTGAATGACGAAAAAACGGGGAACGGATAAGTATGCGCGCCGCGGATTTCACTTATGCGCGGCGCGGTCACGGGAAATTTGCAACTATAAATACAGGCATTTCCAGCCGAAAACCCTAGCAAAGACCTGGTATAAACATCGACCTAGAAGCTCTTTGACTCGAGGATTCCATTTCAGAAGCCATCATTTGGTATTTTCATGTTTTTAGATTTTATTTCCTTTTAGTTAAACATTTGTAAGCTTTGAGTTGAATCTTTGGGTGTGACAACCATTGATCTCAGCTTAGGGTTCTGTTTTTAGTAGTATTTGGTTACTGATTTGATGTTGGATATTGGTTTGAGTGAATGAAATCATTCGGTTACATTAAATATTGATTTTTCGGTATTTTGGATGTTAGTTTGTGCTTTGGTTGTTTGCTTGTGTTTGTATTTTGTTTGTAACTTGGTTGGGACTGTTTTCCCTTGCTGAAAACAGTAGCTAACTTGGTTAGGTTAGGCATTAAATCTTGGCTATTAACTGTCTCATAGAACTGTTAGTTATTAGCTAGTTTATGCTTGCTTGGTTTTTGCTAGTTTGAATGCCTTCAATTGCTCCTAATTCAGAGATGTACTTCTGAGTTTAGAAAGTAACTAGGTCATTTGGATATAGCTAAGCTTGGCTTGGGTGTTTGAATATTGTTTCAAGGTAGAAAGATAGAAATTAGTTCCTCCGACTATAGCTGTGACACTATTAGTTGGTAATCTCTCATCTAGGCTAACCACGTAGCTCCTGTGGATCGACCCTGACTCCACTATACTAGTGAATGTTAGGTTATTTCTTATTTTTGACCGCATGACGACCTCTGCGTGCACGTCATGACCCGATTCTGAACATAACAGGTTGTATTAATTACTTCAGCCCAAAATATCACCGGCAGTATGGAGTCGCACAACATGGTACATGCAACATCAATTAGAGTTCTGTTTCGTCGCTCAGCAACACCGTTTTGTTGAGGTGTTCGAGCAGCACTATACTGACGCTGTACTCCCTTATCTGCACAAAACTTATTCAAAACCACGTTCTTGAAATAAGCTCCATTGTCGCATCAGATGGCCTTCGTCTTCAGATTCGTTTGATTTTCGATAAGAGTGATGAATTTCATGACCAGCTCTGCAGTTTCACTTTTGTTCTTCAAAAAGAAAACTCAAGTAAAACGTGAGTAATCATCAATAATAAATAAGAAATAAGAACTGCGGTTAATACTGAGAACATTAACAGTGCCAAAGAAATCCATGTGAAGTAACTAAAGGAGCGAATCAATGGAATTGACCATTTTAGGCTTGTGAGGCTTCCGATGATGTTTGCCTTGAGCACAGGCAACAAAATTTTCAAATGTAATGAAGTCCTTGATTGGAAGCCCCCGGACGAGATCGTTCTATGCGAGACGATTCAGATTCTTCGCATTGGCATCACTGAGACGTCGATGCCACAACATGGCGTTCTGTTCTGAAGCTTTCGACAATAACCAAGTGACGTTTTCTGAAGTGTTGTGATTCATGTCGATGATGTAAGCATTGCTTTGTCATTATGATCGGACAAGAATCTACTCCTCGGGGATGACTACGCCAGGCTTGAGAATCAGACACTCTTTCTTTGTAAAGTGGGTAGAAAAACCCTTGTCACAAATCTGAGAAACGCTCAGCAGATTGTGCTTGAGCTCAGGTACAAAGTTTACATTCTCAAACTTCAACACACCATTTGACACAGTTCCCTTTTGTGTGATCTTTCCCTTTTCACCTCCCGCAAAGCAGACACATCCACCATTAAAGTTTTCAACTTCATGTAGTTAGGACATGTCGCCTGTCATGTGCTTGTAACAGCCACTATAAACATACCATGGTCTAATGATATTCCTCTGTAACTGTTCCTGCACAAGTTGTAGAATTAATTAGATTTAGGCACCCAGTCCATACGAAAACTGGGTTGACCCTTACTATCGATACAAGAAATTGATTCCAAGCTCATATCACGTTGATCAAATAAAGGTGAAATATCAGAGGATTTTTGAACACTGCCTTTAGGAACCCATTTATAATATGATTTAAATCATTTGTATTTGGACCAAATGAGAATATTTGAATTAAATTTAGAATTAGAACTGCAATTTGAAGTTAATTCTTAAGATGACTGTGATTTTACAAAGTTTGGTAAAGCATGGTCATTTCTTGAAACAGTCTTTTTGTTTTGAGCAGTTTGATTCCTGGCTATTGTGTTATTGCAATCTTTATTTCAAGAACGTGACCTCAAGGGTTTTCTTTTATGAGATCTCCCTTTTGGCACGTTCTGCCAAACATGTTCATGTTGAGAAGCATACAAGTGTCGGGGACAATTTCTGGCTATATGGCCAGCAATTCCACAGTTAAAACAAATCTGTCTTTTCAAAAGGGTATTGGAGTTCTGTCCAGGTCCAGATTTATTAAAATTATTTCCACACACACACAAGCATGCAACAGATTTGTTAACCATAACCTTTGTCCTAGATTTTTTAAAACTAACATCACATGGTTTTTTCAAAACATCAGTAGTTTTAATGTCAAATTTCACACCATCAAGCAAAACAGAAGTATCAGTTTTCAAACAATTTTTATTAAAAATAAAAGCAGGAGAGTCTTCCTTGTCCTCGATCTTCATTTTCAGTTTATCTGCACATGAGGTAGAAGCATCAGTAGATTTCATTTCAGTACTCTCAGCAGTGCCAGATTTATTATTTTTAATGAAATTTGAAAGATAACATTCTTCTGGCTCTTCGGTTTCAGGAGATGGAACAAAGTTATAATTGAAAGGAGGGGGAACAGATCTATATCCAAGTCCTTCACCATGTTTACTAGATCGTTTGATTTGATGTTCAATTATGGACTCAACTACTTCAGTTGATACATCAAATTTTTTAAAATTGAATTCAGTATTTTGAAACTTTAATTTCAATATATCAAGTTCAGCAGTTAATTTAGCAATATCTTCTTTAGCAAACCTAGGATGGCAACTTTTTACACTAAGTTCTTCTTGTATTTTGTGATAGCTTGAGGTTCTAGCATCTAACATTTCTTGTAGAGGTTTCAGTTTCATTTTATATCTATAAACATGATTTTCATGATCAAATATTTCTCTAACAAGATTATCATTCAATTAACGGTATTTAGCAATTTTATCAATACAAGATTTGGTGGAGCAAGAAATTTCACTAACCTCATCACTGGCGGGGGTAGTAGCAGGATTTGTAGAAACCATGAAGGCGAACTGGAGATCCATAATTTGCTCTTCAGCTGCATCAACGTCCATATCACCTTTAATGTGTCCAAGATGAGCTCTACCATCTCCATTCAGATTTAGATCCTGCAACTGGTTCTCCCATGTGAACTGTTGAGCAACCATGGCTCTTTCTGCATTCTGAGGTTGAGCAGCAGCATCACGGTTTGTTCCAACAGGCACCAGACTCCTCTCAGTATTCTCCATTCTAGGCTTAGTGCATTCACGAGCAAAGTGCCCTGGCTCGTTGCAGTTGAAACATCGAAGATTAGCTTTGCTGAATCCCACCTTCCTGTCTGCATTGTTGTTAACCCAATTTTTTCTGCCAGTCCTCTGAGAGAACTTCGTGGCCCTGAACACCGCCATAGCGACATGCCAGGAAATGTCCATTTCTTCCAAATCATCAGGGTTGACTTGATCAAGATCTCCTAACATCATCGGTTGAACCAGCTCACCAGCAACAAGAGCATTGTAACAGTTTAGAAGGCCAACCATCATGCCTAAGTTCTCTTCAGCTCCTCTTCGAAGAACTGAAATTTGAGTGGCAGATTTAGCAGCAGGAGTCGGTGTAGAGAAAGCTGGAGAAGCCATCGGAATGTTGGAAGAGGAAGATGCTTGCTGATTAGGAACTTGAGCTGGGAGAGCTGAGAAAACGCTATTCGTAGAAACTCCAAGATTAGCAGATTGATATGAGGTGATGACAACGCCTATCAATATCAAGTATTTAGTCGTTGTTAGGTCCTATTCTTGGTGAAATTATGTCAGATATATAATGGTATTACTCACTTTTGTGCTAGTGCTATTGTGCAAGAAAAAGATGAAAACACGGACTAAACATGGACAAAATGAAAGAAGTTTGGATAAACACCATTTCTGTCGAAGTCGTATGCGCGCTGCGGGAAGAAGACACGCACGTCGCGGATAGTCAACGAGGAGGCGGTGTGTTGAAATTCAAATAGCGAAATATGGGGATAATGGATAAGACGCGACGCGGATTAAAGCGTTACACGACGCGGATGACCAGAATTTGCAACTATCAATAGCGGCATCTATGTCGAATTTCAAGAGTGAAGAACGACCCAAAAGGTGGAACCTAGGCTTCTTTGACTCAGGATTTCGGATTTCAGCACTTCAATTGGTATTTTTTTTTGTTTTCGATTTAATTTTAGTAATTGTTAGTTTTAGTTTTAGTTTGAATTCCTTGATTCTGGATTGTAGGATCAGTGGAAACTAGTTTAGTTTAGTTTGATTTCGAAATCAGTAACAATTGTTCTCTAGATTTGATTTTATTCAAGTTAATCATTCGCTTCATGTTTTATTGCACTTTTCCGGTATTTTTTTGTTTGAATGATTGTTTGGATTGTTTGGGATTGTTATTACTTCTGATTTTCCTTTTCTTGGAGTTTACTTCTGAAATCAGTAAGTAATCTTAGTTTATAGTTTGAAGTAGTTTAGTTTAGTTAATGCTTGGCGTGACACTATAGTTGGTTATTCTGACACTCTATCTTGACCACCAAACTCTTGCGGATCGACCCTTACTACTGCTATACTAGTTAGTCGGTGAGGTTTTATTTTTTTATTTTTGATCGCATAACAACCTAGGCGTGTCAAATTTTGGCGCCGTTGCCGGGGAGTTGTGAGCTTTAGGAGAGACGATCAGTGGTTTGTTTCTGATTTTTGATTTAGTTTTAATTATTTAGTTTGATTAGTTATTTGATTTTTGGTTTTCATGGTCGTTTTGCACTAGTGCATGCGTACCTGTCTGGGTGAGCAAACATCACCTTTGATATTTGATTCTGAAATTGAGCGAACCGCGTCCAGAAACTGTGTGCGTAGGTGTTTGATTAACATGAGTCCCGATAGTGTAGTAGTAAAGGATATTACAAATGAGCCTACGGGTGAGGTATCGGGGGGAGCACCATTTATACCCCCAGTTTCTGAGTTTCGTATAGGAAGTACCAGTGCGAGTGGTGGTGCAGCTTCAGACCCAACACTCATACCATCATGCACCCAATCCTTGGTTCAACCTTTGAGTCAACCCATTACAAACCCTTTAGGAAATCCCGTATCCGCTGCTAGGGCTTGGGGAGCGCCGACCCGTGATGGCACCCCACATCCGCGACAGTAGGTACCAGTTTCTCAACCACAACCTTTACAAGCATTTCCACAACAACTACCTGTTCACAAACCACAACTACCCTTTCAACCTATACCACCACAAACCCAACCCAAATTACAACTTCAACAACCACAGTACCAGTACCAGGATGAAGATCCAGTCTACGATGAGGAAGATGAAGGATGGATGCCGAATCATCCAGTCCAGCAACATCAGCAATGGAACCGAGGTCGGGGACCTCCCAGGCGATATCAACAACATCATCAGTAACAGGGGCAGCGACTTTATAACAACGAGTTATACAATGATGGTAATTTCGTTCCACCTCTGTACTTTGCTCAACCGATGGGGCAGTCGGTTGCATCATACTTCCAACCAAGGGAGTATGATGATGCTTCGCCCATTTATTTTCCTGAAAATGTTGAGAATCAAGTAGAGATAAGACCACAACTGTTGGGCATTTTACCTGAATTCAGAGGATATAAGCAAGATGACCCTTACAATCATCTTTATGAGTTTTTGGCCATAGCTAATGCTAACACTCCTAGGAATACTAATAGGAATATTTTTAGGTTGAGATTATTTCCTTTTACTTTAAAGGATAAGGCAAAGTATTGGTTTACATCATTACAACCTAATAGTATCACTACTTGGGAGCAACTGAAAGCTAAGTTTCTCCAAGAATTTTACCCGGCCAGCAAAACCACTGAGATTAGGAGAGCTATTCAGGATTTCCAGCAGAAGCTGGGGGAAGCGTTCCATGTTGAATTCGAGCGATTAAAGGAACTGATGCGATATTGTCCACACCATGACATTCCACGGTGGCAACTCGTGAAAATATTTTTCGATGGGGTGGACACGAAAAATCAAACAATGATTAATGCCTCATCTAGCGGAACTTTTATGTGGCAAGAACCAGAAGACGCGTGGAAATTTCTGGAGCAGCTCAGCTTAGTCTCGAAAGTCAGTGGGTCTATGAAGGATAACACAGCATATGTAGCAAGCATGGAGGCTGAAAACAAATGGAAGAAGGAGATTCAGAATGAATTAAGTGCTGTCACCAAGAGGTTTAATCAGCTTCTCACAAGATTTCAGAAGGACAAAGGAGCTTATGTATTACATGGTTAAACCATCTGTAATACGTGTGGTGAAATAAGTAACAACTACAACGAATGTTCGATGACACATGAAGAGATCAGTCAAGTTCATGGATATGGTTAGTTTCACAACATGCAGCGACCATTCAAGAACAACCAACAAAGAAATATGAGGTAATCACAAATAAGGCAGCAGAACATACAACCAACATCAAAAGAAGGATGTGCAAACATTAGTACGAAGGAGATTTACGACATTTTGGTCAAACTTATGGAAGCTGAAGATGCAAAACACTCAAGCAATACTGAGATTGGGAAATCAGCTTATGAAGATGGAGAAGGAAAAAGAACAAGAGAAAATGCAGCCTCAGAAGGTGCAGGTGAATGAAGTTATTACGCTTAGAAGTAGAAAGAAGATAGACAACAAAGTTGCTACTCCACCTGTCGAAGAAGATAGTGATGTGGAGATCGTGTTTGACAAAAAGGAAGAATTTGAGAAGAGAGAAAAGAAGAAGAAACCTGCGATCAAATGGGAGAAGGGGGAATCTAGTGGAACAGCTCCTCTTCCTGAGGCTTTGGAAAATCCAGGAAGGAAACCATATGGAAAGAAAGGACCGCAAGCAGTCGACATGTGGGTGTTATTCACTCAAATTAAGGTCAATATTCCACTGGTCAAGCTAATTAAGGAAGTTCCTGCTTACGCAAAGTTTTTGAAGGACATGTGCATTCACAAGAAACATATCCTCTCGTACCTGCCCAAAAATATTGAATTGGCCAAGTACATTAGTTCAATAATCATGGATACTTTGCCTCCTAAGATAAAGGACCCGGGAGCTCCTCTCATCTCTGTCGATCTAGGAAACATTCATATCAAGAAAGCCTTATTAGATTTAGGAGCGAGCGTGAACATTTTGCTGGGACAGCTTTTTGACAAGCACCAATTTGGCACACTAAGACCCATAAATGTGATCTTACAGCTCGCTGATAAATCCACAAAAATTCGGAGGGGAATGCTTTCAGATGTTATTATCAAGGTGGTAGACTTTTATTACCCAGCCGACTTCTTGGTTCTAGACACGCGTCAGGTGGTTAAGGAGGAACAACCTACAATTATCCTTGGGTGACCATTTTTAGCCACAGCAAATGCAAATATTGACTGTCGCACGGGAGAGATGGGGATCTCCTTTGGGCACTAGCAAACCAAGATCAACATTTTCAATGCAAATGGAAGCATGATAGAAGAAGAGGAATGATATGAGGTTAATATTATAGATGAATTAGTTCAACAATATATGCCTGAAGTATTGCAACAAGAAGCGGTTGAATTCCCAGAAGAAGAAGGAGGTGTTAATCAGGAAGATAATCAGGAAGAAGGGACTGAGAAAGGATTGAAATATGAAGAATGCTCGCACATCGAGAAGCTGCCAACGTAAATTCCAAAAACGCTGAAGCCATCATTACAAGAGCCACCAACCATGTAGTTGAAACCGTTACCAACTCATCTTAAGTACGCATTCTTAGGAGAAAAGGAGAGTCTGCCAGTGATCTTATCAGCCGACCTAACAACAGAACAAGAAAAGGCATTGCTTGAAGTTTTGTCGAAGCACAAGGAAGCTATCGGTTGGACGATCGCGGATCTAAAAAGGATTAGTCCGACAACGTGCATGCACTGTATCATTACCGAAGAAGAAACCAAACCCGCAAGAGACACACAACGTAGGCTGAACCCGAACTTGAAGGAGGTCGTTAAAAAGGAAGTATTAAAATGGTTGGATGCGGGAATTATTTATCCAATCTCAGACAGCGAATGGGTTAGTCTGACACAAACTGTGCCAAAGAAGTCTGGAATCACTGTGTTGGATACCAAGGATGGTGACAAAGTATCTACAAGGCCCGTAACTAGGTGGAGGGTGTGTATTGACTACATGAAGCTTAACGCTGTAACTTCAAAGGCCCATTTTCCGGTACCATTTATCGACCAGATAGTGGAGAAATTAGCCGGGCAAAAATACTACTGTTTCTTAGATGGGTACTCGGGTTACAATCAAATCGCTATTCACCCGGAGGATCAAGCAAAAATGACGTTCACTTGTCCTTATGGCACCTTCGCATTTCGAAGGATGCCATTCGGTTTGTGTAACGCCCTAGCAACATTTCAACGATGTATGATGGCGATATTTTCGGATATGATCGGTGATGCGTTAGAGATTTTTATGGACGACTTCTTCATTTTTGGTTCATCATTTGATGCGTGCTTAAATCAGTTGGAAAGGTTCTGGAGCGATGCGTGGAGTCAAACTTGGTGCTAAGTTAGGAGAAGAGCCACTTTATGGTCAGGGAAGGGATTGTCGTAGGACATGTAGTTTCAGAAAGGGGATTGAAAGTGGATCGAGCGAAGGTTATTTTCTACATTGCCGCCTTCGACATCAGTGAAAGGGGTGAGATCATTTTTAGGACATGCAGTATTCTATATAAGGTTTATCAAAGACTTTAGCATTATTTCCAAACCTCTTTGCGATCTTTTATTGAAGGACACACCATTTATTTTCGATGAAGAATGTGTCAAAGCATTCAACATTTTCAAAAATAAGTTGGTCGAAGCTCCCATCCTGAAGCCTCCCGATTGGACCCAGCCTTTCGAAATTATGTGTGATGTAAGTGATTATGTTGTTGGTGCGGTGTTGGGACAAAGAATTGACAAGAAACCAGTAGTTATCTGTTATGCTAGCAAGACCTTTTCCGATGCCTAATTAAATTACACCACGACAGAAAAGCAATTACTTGCTGTGGTTTTCGCTCTAGATAAGTTTAGATCTTACATCTGGGGATCGAAGGTCGTGGTCTACACTGATCACAGTGCTGTTCGACATTTACTCGCGAAAAAGGAATCGAAGCCAAGGCTGATACGATGGATCATGTTACTGCAAGAGTTCGACGTGGAGATAAAAGATAAGAAAGGAACGGAGAATGTGGTGGCCGATCACCTCTCAAGATTGCCCACAGAAGGATTGGAAGTAGGCATACATGATACCTTTCCTGACGAGCAATTGCTAGAAGTTAATGACGCACCGTGGTACGCGAACTATGTCAAGTTTCTAGCCACTGGAGCAATGCCAACACATTGGAAGAAACAGAGGAAAAAGTAGTTCCGTACATATGCCAAGAGCTTTATCTGGGACGATCCCGATCTCTTCAAGGTTGGGGAGGATCAGATCATTCATCGCTGCGTTCCTGATAGCGAGATTCCTGAAGTGTTGGATCACTGCCATGCATCGGCCTATGGTGGGCATTTTAGCGCAAAGAAGACATGGTATAAGATTCTGGAATCTGGTTTGTATTGGCGACGATATTTAAAGATGCGTATAAAACCACCAAGGAGTGCCTCAATTGTCAACAGCTGGGGAATATTTCAAAAAGAGACCAAATGCCTTTAAACCAGATATTAGTTGTAGATATTTTCGATGTATGGGGAATCGATTTCATGGGACCGTTCCCCACTTCACAAGGACAAGTTTACATCTTGGTGGCTATTAACTATGTCTGCAAATGGATCGAGGATAAAGCAACCCGCACGAATGATCATCATGTGGTTTGCAAATTCGTTAAGAAAAAACATCTTTACTAGACATGGAGTTCCGCGAGTGATCATCAGTGACGGGGGGGTCGCATTTTAAAAACTTCAAATTCAGACGATTGTTAAGGCATTACAGGGTAAATCATTGGATCGCAATGCCATATCATCCACAAACAAGCAGCCAGGTGGAAGTCTGTAATCGGCAAATCAAGGAGATTCTTTAGAAGACAGTAAAGACAGATAGAAAAGATTGGTCACAACGGTTAGATGACGCGCTATGGGCATATGGAACCGCATACAAGACACCAATCGGGACCACTCCTTATCGGTTAGTCTATGGAAAGGGGTGTCATTTGTCCGTGGAGTTAGCTAACCACGCACAGTGGGCAACCAAACAGGTCAACGTTGATTATGATGCAGCCGGAAAGGAGCGAAAACTGCAGTTGACCGAGCTGGAGGAGTTACGTGACGAGGCCTACGAAAATGCTGCCACATATAAGTCAAAACTGAAAATGTACCATGACGCGAAACTTAAATTGAAGACCTTCATAGTGGGGTAGAAAGTGTGGCTTTATAACTCAAGATTGAATATGTTTCCTCGAAAGCTGAGGAGTAAATGGAATGGACCATATGAGGTTGTTAGTGTTACAGATTACGGCACAGTGGAAATCTGAGACTTCAAAGGAGGGCCACCATTTAAAGTCAACGGGCATAGATTAAAACCCTATGTAACTTCGGGCATGTTCTAGAAGTTGGAGGTAGAAACAGTCGAGTTTGTGACCGACAGTCCAGAATACGTACAGTAGCCAGGTAAGTACACGTCCGACTAGCACTTGTCGGGAGGCAACTCGATCTTCTGTAAAATTTTGTATTTTAACCTTTTAAATGTGTTTAAGTAATTACGGTAAGAAAAGAACTAGTGTGGGGTCATTTTGGGGATTTTATAAACACGCGACGCGGGTTCCTTGAATCCGCGCCGTGCGTGAATATGATACGTGATTTTACAATAAGTCTGAATTGGGTACTCGCGTCGTGGAGGTCATCAATTCGCGTCGCTGGCTTATCTGAATTCAAATTTCAAGATAATCACAAAACAGAGTTCGAAAGTAAACCCAAAACCCTCAGATTTGTATAAAATCAAACTACAAAAATCTTTCGGTTTCTTACCGTAATCCAACCCTTAGCGACTCCTTGATCGTATTTGCTTCGTTCTCTTAATCCACAAATCAAGTAAGTGTTCTAATTTTCCCCTTCTTCTTCAATTTTCTTGAAAGGTCATAGAATCAACTCTAAATCGCAATAATGTGTTTCTGGAAATAAATGTATGTTGTTAAATACTTCATAACACTGATTGCGACACAACCCAATAGTTAGAAGTGAGGAATTAGGTTGTAGGAGTGTTAATTGCGTGATTTTGGTCTGAGTATGATACGCCGCGCCGCGTCGGTTCATATAGTGCGACGCGGGGTATAAACGTTCATAAACCGCGACGCAAACATCAATGACCGTGCCGCGGATGACGCTAAACAGTACCTAATTTCGGAATTTTTTGGTAATTTGTGTAGGAAAATGTCTTCCTACGGTAGTTCTGATGACATCGATTGGAATTCTCTACCAGTATTTGTCTCAAACTTCGATCGTCGCCAGTTTCAAGATCGTAGTGCCGTGCTTCGCTATAAACATATTTTACCGTCTCATGTGGTCAACTAGGAGTTGACCCGAGAGTCGGGCATTCTGGAACATCTGGAGCAATGGCTAGTTCAGGAAGGTTATGAGGCTAACAAACTCACTTTTACATGTCAAGCAGTCAAGGCGATATTTCATATAGACAAACCAGTGTACCGCGAGATCCTTCTCCAGTTCCTTGCGACCTTTGATTTCGACAATAAGCAAATGGGCATCGACCATGGCGATGCCATCACGTTCCATCTGGGGAACATGGATCAGAATTGCAGCTTGAGGGAGTTCGGGATTCATCTGGGACTTTACACAAAGGAAGAGGATGACAGTGAAGGATTCGAGCCTTTCCTACGGCGAGCTGCTTATGCCCCGAGCGATTAATTTTCATGTGCCGATTTCTGGGCCACCATCTCATCGACGCGCTATCATGAGAACACGATTTTCGAGAATCAGATGCACTTGCCGTCACACCGCATGCTCCATCGGCTGATTTCAATGATGCTCTGGCCGCGCGCCGATGCGGAACGGGTCACGCAACATGACCTTCATCTTATGTGGGTGTTGATTGGCAAGTTAGATACTTGCAACATACCGTATCTTATAGCAGACTACTTCAAGAAGATTACCGACGCACTCTTGAAGTACATCGCAGTTGGTGGAGGGCATTTTGTTACACGTCTCGCGCATTCATACGGGTTACTGGCGCCGGCCAACCCATCATTTGGAGGTTATTTCCTCCGTGCCATTTAGCCCGCCGACCACGACCTCACGATAGGTTGTGTATATAGATAATGGTATCACTACAGTCTACCGCTCGCCATTCCCGGCTTTCCGCAACGAGCTGTCAACATCGAGGAAGCGGTCCCGAGCACCGGACAGCTTGCCTGCACTCATGAAGCCGGTAAATCCAGATTCATGATTTTTAGCGAATGAGATAAAAGCCATTCATTAATCAATGAAATCCCAGAGGTTCGAATATAACGCGCTATCGGTGGACATTCAGGAGACGATTCGTTATTCCCATAATGTCCAAAATCAAGTACTATGGTTAGCGGATTGCACTATGAGATTCTTCGATGATTTTAAGTGCAAAATACCACGTGATCAACCTCGGTTGATTGAGGATTACGAAGAACCTGTAGAAGAGGAGGAGGAGCCAGTGGAAGATGATGAAGCTGATACGGCTCACAGTTAAAAGGGATTTTTGTAATTATTTTTACTTGTTTTTTCGTAGGTTTCTTTTCTTTTTTGATTTTTTAGTTCAATTGTTAATAATCTTAAGTAATATTGTTTTAGGTTGATAAATAAGTCGTATGACATCAGTAAGAATAAATTTAGGTAAATGTGTTTTGAAATAAGTTTAATGGATGTTTAAAGTTGTTTTTAAAATCTAAAATTACCGCGACGCGGCATCTCATGGAACGCGCCGCGGTCATTTCCAACATCACGTAGACTAAACAACTCGTAATTACCGTGACGCGCACATCAAACTCATGCGCCGCTGTAATCCGTAGCTCATTTTATGTTGTATTTTTGTTTTTTTTCTTATATTTTTGTTCTTTTGCATTTAATTTGTTTTGTGAGTGTTTGCATGTAAGTACCGATGGAAATCTAATGAGGAGTTGTTTCAAGTAAGTGTAGGGTCATTATACCCCCTACACTTGCCATTTCACAGGCGTGTTCACTGTTGCGCCACAACTCCTGGAATCTGAATCATGAGGTGTACGTGTTTTATCATGTAACTACTAGTACCAACAAGCATTCTACCATCTAAAGGGGTAACTCTTTCTCCCTAGTTCTGAAATATTTTTATGTACAACGGGGACGTTGTACGGTTTTAAGTGTGGGGTATGGACGGTCGAAAGAGTGAGTTTATTTTTTTGAAAATTTTGCGCGAAATGAGTAATTTTCAAAAAAATATTTAGCAATTTTTCAAAAAATTTAAGAGATTGTAATTTTGAAACGAATATCTGTTGAATGTTATAGCATTGGTATTTTTCAAAAGATATTATTTAGTTGTTATCATGCTATCTGTTTAGTCAAATAAGTTGAGTTTTAAGAGTTAGAAAAATTTTAGATTTGGGATATTTTAGAATTGGAATTTAGGAGGGAATTGTCAATCAGTGGCCTTTGTTGTTCGAGCTGGTAGGTCTGAAAATGGTGGCCTCGAAAAAGGCACTTATACACATTACTACCTGAGATCCCCTGGTTCGAGATAGTATTTCTGAAAGCTCGTTAAACGGACAACATCGGAAGTCATAGACATTTCTTTAACGACCTTTAGAATCTGAATGAGTAGGTGCACTTTTTGTCGATAGAAAATTTGTAATCAAGGGTTCTCTAGAAAGTCGTGGATTCCAAAGGATATTCTGATCAGTTTTATCAAAATCATTTTCAATCTAATTTTAGGAACAATAAACTTTGAAATTGAACACATTCAATAATGTTTGAGTCTTAGTTAAAATCTGTTAAAAACTCTCTTGCTTGGGGACAAGCAAGGCACAAGTGTGGGGTGTTTGACAACGCCTATCAATATCATGTATTTAGTCGTTGTTAGGTCCTATTCTTGGTGAAATTATGTCAGATATATACTGATATTACTCACTTTTGTGCTAGTGCTATTGTGCAAGAAAAAGATGAAAACACGGACTAAACATGGACAAAATGAAAGAAGTTTGGATAAACACCATTTCAGTCGATGTCGTACGCGCACCGCGGGAAGAAGACACGCACGTCGTGGATAGTCAACGAGGAGGCGGTGTGTTGAAATTCAAACAGCAAAATACGGGGATAATGGATAAGACGCGACGCGGATACAAGCGTTACACGGCGCGGATGACCAGAATTTGCAACTATAAATAGAGGCATCTAGGTCGAATTTCAAGAGCGCATAACGACCCAAAAGGTGGAACCTAGGCTTCTTTGACTCAGGATTTCGGATTTCAGCACTTCAATTGGTATTTTTTTATGTTTTCGATTTAATTTTAGTAATTGTTATTTTTAGTTTTAGTTTGAATTCCTTGATTCTGGATTGTAGGATCAATGGAAACTAGTTTAGTTTAGTTTAATTTCGAAATCAGTAACAATTGTTCTCTGGATTTGATTTTATTCAAGTTAATCATTCGCTTCATGTTTTATTGCACTTTTTCGGTATTGTTTTGTTTGAATGCTTGTTTGGATTGTTTGGGATTCTTATTGCTTCTGATTTTCCTGGAGTTTACTTCTGAAATCAGTAAGTAATCCTAGTTTATAGTTTGAAGTAGTTTAGTTTAGTTAATGCTTGGTTTGGTTTTTCGGTATTCGATTTATTAGTTTTATTGGTTTTTGGAAAGTGGAGGAAACACCGCTGACTATAGCATGACACTATAGTTGGTTATTCTGACACTATATCTTGACCACCAAATTCCTGCGGATCGACCATTACTACTGCTATACTAGTTAGTCGGTGAGGTTTTATTATTTTTATTTTTTACCGCATAACGACCTAGGCGTGTCAGATGACATGGTTAATCTCTCTCTGTTTATCGTCCATGTCATAGGACTTGATGATAGCAATGATTTCAGAGAGAGAAAGTTTGGCTAAGTCCCGGGTCTTCTTTATAACAGTCACATTCATATCCCAGCTTCTCGGGAGGGATTTCAGAAGCTTCTTGTTGACTTCAATCTTTGACAGAGTAATCCCAGCAATTGTCATTTCAGTGTGTATAGTAATAAAGCGTTGTAATTGAGCTTCAAGGGATTCTCCAAGCACATGGTTAAACAAGTTGAATCTCTGACGAAGCAAGTCCTGCATGCTCTGTTTCATGTCGTCATTTCCCTCGTAGACATCAATTAGCGCATCCCAAAGGGATTTTACAGTCTTGTATTCACAGAAACCCTGATCAATTTCTGGAAAAAGTGCCATAGAGAGAGTAGCAACGACTTTCTCATCCAGATCAACTTTGTTAAAATCTAGGTCAGAGTACTCTTCCACCGGTTTGTCAATTAAAACATCATCTCTAGTAATTGTAATTCTGATGGGAGGGCACAAATAACTTCTCCAGAATTTTACATCCTTTATTTTAATGTACTGCTCAAATCTATACTTCCATTCCGCGTAGCCTTCAACCTTGATCAGCCTAGGAATACAGGTAACCGTACCCATAACGGAGTCGAGATCGGAATGAACATTTGCAGTAGTTGAATCCATTGAAAATGAACTTTGAAAAACACCAGAAGTCAACTAGCAAATGAACAAAGAAACAACAAAACAAACAGCAGCTGGACCGAAAGCACACAATCACGCCGAAAACCACCACCAAAAACTGCACAGGACCGAAAACGAGGGTGAGAAGTGTTGACCGAAATCGACAAAAGTAACTGAAAACCACAAGAAACCGAAAACCTCAACAAACCCTAAATGATCACCAAAAACTCTTAATGGGCTGACCGAAAACCACCTTAACGGACCGAAAACCATGCAAACCCTAACCGAAAACGCTTGGAATCAGCGCCGCCACCAAAATCGACGCGAGCCTGACCGAAATCGTTTTTAGATCTGAAAATCCCACAAACACCTTGCAAAACGCCGTTTTTGGATGATTTTTGGTTGAAGATGCCAAGAACACGAAGAACACGATGAATAAAAACACCCAAACTTGATCAAAACAGTCTGAAAACGTCCAGATCTCCATAATCCACACAATGGAAACGATGAGATTGATACCAAAACGCCCAAAAATGTGAGGTTTTTAAGGCTCTGATACCAATTGTACGTCCCGATACAATCCTAGATCTAAACACGGTATCAATCAAATCAATCAAACACGAGAGGAGATATGACCTTCAATGCACACGTTATATTATATAAGCGTCTAGTACATAAGATCTGTAGTTGCTTGAACGATGAATTCTCTAAGCTAGCACAAGGTTCCAAAACAACTAACTGGCCTAATGAAGGCTAAACAATAGTATTTATACACTCGATACACCCAGCCGAAAACCCAAGCCCATGGACCAAGACGGACCGAAATCGCTGGACCAGGCCCACCGAAAACCATAAGGTTTTCGGTCATCACGACCGAAATCGTGGGGATTTCGGTCACAGACCGAAATCGTCTGTCAGGCCCACTTTGTCTTCAATTTTGTAGTCCAGAACTCTTGGATTTGGTACGATTAAATGCAAATCTTAAACCAACATAAATTATGGCCCAACAAAAATTCTTGACTGCAAGCGATCTGTTGAATTCATTGCCAAATGTAGTGCCAATCCTCAAGAAATCGATTCCACAATTCGAAAAGGAACAAAATGTTGACGTTGAAACTGAACCGAAACTGATTCGGATATGGAGGAAATTGATTGTTCTTCTTTGACTATATTGAAAACTTCCTCTGTATCCGCATCACCTTCCGAAGGTATCTCACAATTACCTTCGGATAACAAAGGCAAAGCAAAAATGTATCCTGAATGTGAAACAATTGAAACTTCAAACAAGAACAAAGAAATTGTGAAAGCCAAAATCCAAATTTCAGATGAATGTGTCTCTTACGAAGATTATTCCAAGAACAGTTCAAAAAGACTAGTAAATGTGGCGTGTATCTATCCGAAGATTTCTTATTTCAAAAATTCAATTTTTGTACGACCCGGTGCTTTGCTTTTAGTTGACAATGATCTAGTTAAAAATTTCGAGAAGGATAATTCCACCGTTACTGAGGAAGGATTCTTCTCATCTTCAAAAATCATTGAAAACAATTTAAACGAACACATGGAAGTAAAAATTAATGTCAGAAAACAAGATTTGTATGGTCATAAATCTAAGAAACAATAATTGTCTTTATATCACATAAAGATAATTTTTCAACCAAAGGACATTTCTTTTTTGATAACATATGTGTGTTGCAAAACAAATATCAATCAAAGAGAAAAAATCTATTTTCAATGATGCAAATGACAAAACTGACCTTCTTTCTTGAAAAATCTGGTTAAAGGACAAAACTTTGATTTTAGATTCTGATAATCATACCCAGTTACACTAATGGGTACTTGGGAATCGAATTGCAACAATGGTAACAAAACAGACTTCGGAGTGAGGTTAAATCTGTTTTACAAAATGAAGTTTTGTGTGATTTCAATATTCTTCAACATGTCTATTACTAAGCTCCCTGTTGAACTCAACTCGCTTCATTATCTCATTGATCAAGAAGTTAAATACTTCCCAGGATATGCATATGTTCCGAAGCTTTCTTCACAAGTGAAACCTACAATGACTTATAACAAAATTCAAAATCCTTTTTACTTCTGTTTTCAAGATTGAGCTATACGAAGTTTTCAAAAGGATTGCACAAAATTTCAAAAGCACCATCAAATGAATTATATGGTGAAATGTTCAAAAGAACTATCTTCGGATATGAAATTCTGAAAAATAGTAAAACAAGTTCCAACACAGAAAATTGAAAAAGAAAAAGGGAAAATAGAATCAAAAGAAACAAATGAAACAAAAGATAATATGAAGGAGTGCACAACTAAAGAATAATTCAAAATTCACACTCAAATGCATACATCTCTTTCTTCAATGAAAATATAAGGAGCTCCTATAACATAGTTGAGTACCTTCTAGAGAGTATAAACATCTCAAGTAATCTGTCTTAAATGACATTGTTGAGGTGGTGTATAGATCCCAAAGGCTTGTCATCAGGGAAACATATCCAAACACCTTGACTGATGAAATAGGATATATTTTTCAACAAGGTTTTCAAAGTTCAATCCAAAACTTTAAACTACCTTCTGATGCTCAATACAAAAGTAAAAATGTTTTCAATTTTAATGTAGTGGTTGCTGACCTCTTATTGTAAGAAAATTTTGAATCATCCAAATGAACATAAAATATCTATGCAAAATATGAAATTGGGTTTAACTCTGGGTGGTTGGACTTAGACAATACTTGACTGATGTTAGATCACACAGGCTTCGGACTGAAAAATGGACTTCCAACATGATCTGAATGCTTCTGAATATGAAAATACTAAATCTTGGTTTCATAATCTTCAAGGAAGAAAAGGTCAAAGTCTCAATGCATTCATACACGAAATGTTTCCATATTGCTAAAATAATGATCTTCGGTGTGTTACTAATTTTTCTTCGCAAAACCTCTTTTCATCCGAAGAAATTACGTAATCATCAGAATGTTTGCATTACTCATAAAAACTCAGCATACGAATCTCAAAATGTGTCACAAGTATCTTTTGTGATCCGAAGATAGTTAATGTTCAATGATTTGAGCATTTATGATAACTCAAAAGACAAACATTCTTTCAAAATAATTGATCGTTCAGAAGAGATACTTGTGACTCAGCAAATCTCACAAAATCATAACAAAAAGATATTCTCTGGCTGGCGGTTCAATTTAAACTTTTCAAAACCATAATGACTGACACAGTACCGTTTCTGCTTTTACAAGGGTAGTGGGACGTTACGGTGTTGAGGTGGCTTATTCTTAGTGGACCTTCCAACACGCGCATTTAATTCCATTGGGACCACAAACCATATATATACCTCAACATCCGTCTGTTCAATTCTTTACGCGATCAAATTGTGTTAGTTCTATATGCCCAAGGATGGTCATAAAATGATATTACTAATAACACATGATCCTATAGGGTCACACCAATAACAAGTTTGACACCAATTATATCATTTTGACATTGGATTATGATTCATAACAAAATGATAACTTGCTTGCGATTTAATTTTGAAGAATTATTATTTAATCAAATAATAATTGTTTCAATAGTTAATTCATATAAGATGAATTAATTTTGAGAGTTATATATATTTGCATCATTTATTTAAATAATGATACAAATATATATATATATATATATATATATATATATATATATATATATATATATATATATATATATATATATATATATATATATATATATATATATATATATATATATATATATATATATATATATATGTATGTGTGTGTGTGTTTAAATGTAAAAGCTACATGAATAAGTCCAAGAGTTTTTACAAGTGGGAGACATCTTTTTCCCTTTTCTTCTCATGTTTTGAACATGCCATGATATGAGGAGATGGTGGGAGACAAATGACACTTGCTTTTTGACATATTCTCTTGGATACCCAAGGTTTGACCATGGGGTTTAGTAGCTAGTGGACATAAAATACAATATGCATGCATATAATGAGTGTGTTGGTTCTTGGCCGATTTAAGCATGTATTATACCTCTTCTAAGTGTTAGAAAACTCTCGCATATCATCCTCTCAAGTGTGAAAATCGGATTTCACAAGAAGAGCTTCAAAGGTTGAATTTGCAAGTTGAAGACTAGCATCTTCTTGGTGTTATTATGCTTGTGGTGGACTAAGCTATAGAGGGAAATATCTTTTGCTTCCTTATCATCAACATCTCATCCAATCTAAGCTCAAGAACACAAGGTAGTCTTCTTGAACTTTCACTATGTTTGTTTTTCATTTTATCTCTACATGTATGTAGCATGATCCTCTTGGAATGGAATTCATGTTCATCTTTTAAGCTTCCGTTGCAACTTCAAGTTTTTGAAACCTATGAAATGAACATGGATTTCCAACAATTGGTATCAGAGCCATAGCTATATTGCATGTTTGGATAATGAGTTTATTTGAATAAACTTGGTTTTTGGAAGCCATGAATGTTCATCTTCTTGAATGCAATGTTCATGCATGGATTCTTTGGAAACATGCAAGTATTAATTCTATGATTTTATGTAACCAACTAAATTTTATGTTTGCATGTATTTGGTTACATAATTGTTGCCTTAGAAAAACAAAGTGTTGATTTTATTATGATTTTATGTGATAAAATGGTGCATAAACAAGCCAAGGACCATGTGTTGCATGTTTTATGTTTAAATTCGATATGGTTGTAATCTATTCTTTTATTCAAATGATTTGTAATAATAATTAGTTATTTCCTTCTTTTATTCCTTTTGTAATTATTAGAATAGATGTATTTTATATCTCTTACAAAATGTAACAAAAGAAGGAGCATGAGAGAAAACCATGAGAAGCAACACCAAGAACTTGCAACGAATTTCCTGCCCTTCTGCTGTCCAATTTCGAATCTGTTTTGGGGCCCAAAATAAATTGATATCTTGATGTTTTGATGCTATACTTGTTACTAACTATAATATCTAGTATATACAAGTAGTTTTGGCAAGTATGTGTATCGTTATCATCAAGAATGAAGTCATTCCTGTTTTGGCTGCTGCTGTTCGGACCTGTTTGGAGGCTTTAAAAAATTCATAGCTCATGCCAAGGTGCCAAGAAAGGGTGGTTCAAGTGTCATTTGATGATACAAGAAGATTGGCAAAATTGTAGCTCAATTGAAGATCATTTGGATGAATTTTTGGTCACCTTTTGTCCCTAGGAATGGACTTGATATTTCATGTATGGCTCACATGAAATATCAAATTAGTTGACTTGTGTTTATGCACCCATGCATGCATGTGATGATTGAATGTTTTATTATTTTATGTTGTGGATGAAAATAAGATTTTTGCATGCTAGACAACCTACATAATTAAACATAATCATCAAGGAGTTTGTATTTTTCAAATTGACATTTAAAACATAAGATGTGCTAAAATTAGTTTTATTAAAATGGGTTTTGTTATAAAACCTATAAATGTCAAGATTTGAAAAATTAATGAAATGAATTAAAATGGAGATTTTATGAATTATTACAAACTCCAACCCTAAGTAATAATAGTAATTATTTAGGATTAAAATTGGTTCTAATGTATGTGATCAAACTCAAACTTAATATTGGATATTAGTTGTAATCTTGACCACAAACAATGAATTAATAAAATAGAGATTTTATAATTAAAAGAACCAATTAAAAAATAAGATTTTAATGGTACCATGTTCATTGGATGCATGCAATCTACATGATACCATATGTTTTTCAAAATTAGAATTGTAAAACATACAAATCCCTTTCGAAATACAAATCGATGCCGTCCCTCTTAAAGACACTCATGTATCACTTTTATATCCTTGTGACACAAGAGGTAGCTTTGCAATATTGATGGGATAAAGGATACCTAAACATTGATAGTTGTCAAAACTACATGTCCATTTAAGTGGGATGATTTGTTTGGAAATCTTTTGTGATAAAGGTCACCTAAGCATTAGAAATCCAAGGCATAGATGGGATCAAACATGCCAAACTTATAAATGTTATAATGGGATCCGATACCTCTAGAAATTATATTTGGATATAATTGGTAAACTGTTACCTACCTTGTTGATTCGAATAAGCAGGATAAAGGATACCTAACCGCTTGTTCGTATTGCAACTTGGATTCTAGACCTTAATCAATTAAAGTTTATAAAACAAGAAAGGGTATTAATTATTAAGGACTTAATATCATAAATTGCTAAATTGAACCTTGTTAAAATTTTGTAGATGGCACCGAACGCAACAAACCCAGCTCCTAACAAAACTTCACTACGGTCTCTCCTTGAGGGAGACAAACTTAACCACACCAACTTCTTGGATTGGTACCATAGTGTGAGAATAGTTCTCAAACAAGAAAAGAAAGAATATGTTCTCAATGAACCACTTCCTGAAGAGCCCCCTGTTACTCCTAAGCCTGCACACGATGCATGGCTTAAAAAGATGAATGATTCCATTGATGCATCATGTCTCATGTTGGCCACTATGATTCCTGACCTTCAGAAGGACTTAGAGAATCATTCAGCCTATGACATGATCAATCAATTGAAGGAAATGTTCCAACAACTTGCAAGAACGGAAAGGTTCGAAACTGTTCGGGCTTTCCATGCTTGTAAGATGGAGGATGGACAGACGGTCACCTCTTATGTGCTCAAGATGAAGAGTTACATTGATCATTTGGCACGTCTTGGAGTTCTGATGCCTGAAGAGCTTGCAACGGATATGATCCTTAACTCCTTGACAAAGTCTTTTGATCCCTTTGTCATGAACTATAACATGAATGGTTTAAACAAGACTATCCCAGAATTGCATGGGATGCTAATTACCGTGGAGAAGACTCTGCCCAAGAAAACCACTCAACTTCTCATGATCAAGGAAGGTGGTACAAAGAGGACTAAACCTGATCACCCCATGAACTCCAAGGGTAAAGGGAAGGCAAAGTTTGTCAAAGGAAAGGGCAAGAAAGTTGTTCAACCATCCCGACCACCCAAGAAGAATGCAAAGGTAGCCAAAGAAGACATGTGCTTCGAATGTGGAAAACTTGGGCATTGGAAAAGAAACTGCCCTACTTAACTTGCGGAGTTGAAGAAGAAGAAGGCCGGGAGGGCACTTCAGGTATCTATGTGATAGATCTAGAGCTTTATAATTTATCTCCTAACACCTGGGTATTTGATACTGGTTGTGGAACTCACATTTGTAATATGTTGCAGGGGTTCAAAAGGAGTAGGCGACTGAAGGCGAACGAGGTAGTACTCCGTGTTGGAAACAGTGCAAGGGTTGCAGTGGATTCAATAGGAAATTTTGATTTATTACTACCAAGTGGCTTGTATTTGACATTAACGAATGTTTATTATGTTCCTAGCTTGACTAGGAATATTATTTCGGTTGCTAAGTTGAGACAATCTGGTTTTAATCTTTGTTTTATGAATGATGATATTTGTGTTTCTAAAAACAATGTATTCTATTTCGAGGCTAGGCCTTTGAATGGAATTTATGAAGTAAACATTGATTGTAATACTAACCAAAGCTCTATATACCACACTTTCACCAAGAGACCCAAATGTGATTTGAGTCAAATTTATCTATGGCATTGTCACCTTAGGCATATAAACAAGAAACACATATCTCAACTTCAAAAGAGTGGACTTTTGAAGGCAAATGAGAATGACTCATTTGATATATGTGAATCTTGTTTACATGGCAAGATGACTAAAGCTCCTTTCTCAGGAACCAATGAGAGGGCAAAGGACTTGTTAGGAATCATACATACGGATGTATGTGGTCCTTTCAAGCCAATGTCTAGATATGGTGAAAGATATTTCATCACCTTCACTGACGACTTTAGTCGTTATGGATATGTTTATTTAATTAAACATAAACATGAGGCGTTTGAAATGTTCAAAATATTTCAAAGTGAACTGGAAAATCAACTCAACAAAACAATTAAAGTTCTTCGTTCCGATAGAGGAGGTGAGTACTTAAGTTCAAACTTTATGGATCATCTTAAGACTTGTGGAATTGTTTCACAACTTACTCCACCTGGAACACCACAACATAATGGTGTATCTGAGAGGCGGAATCGAACACTATTGGATATGGTTCGATCCATGATGAGTAGAAGTACTCTACCTTTTTCATTTTGGGGTTATGCCTTACAAACAGTCGCTCGTCTCCTAAATATGGCACCTACTAAGAAGGTAGATAAAACACCTTATGATATATGGCATGGAAAGGTTCCATCTTTATCCTATCTCAAAGTATGGGGATGTGAAGCTTATGTTAGACAAAAAGCTTCAAACAAACTAGAACCCCGTTCAACTAAGTGTATCTTTGTAGGGTATCCGAAAGATTGTCTTGGATACTACTTCTACAATCCCATAGAGAATAAGATATTTATTTCTCGAAAAGCTGAATTCCTAGAAAACAAGTTTATGATGGAAGAGACAAGTGGGAGGTTTGTGGAACTTGAGGAAATTCAGGAACCACAGCCTGATACACAAGGAATTGGATCTAGCATTCAACAAGAGGTTGTTGAACCTGAACAAACAGTTGATCAGGAACAAATTGTAACACAAGATGTTTGCAGATCTGGTAGGGTTCGATTTGAACCTGAAAGGTATGGTTACCTAATGATGGAAGAGGAATGTTATATGATAGATTCTGATGAACCCGTCAACTACCAGAGTGCGATGTCAGATCCCGAATCTGATAAATGTCTTGAAGCCATGAACATAGAGATGCAATCCATGCACGATAACCAAGTATGGGACTTGGTTAATCTTCCCACCAATTGTAAGACCGTTGGGAACAAGTGGGTTTTCAAGAAGAAAACCGACGTGGATGGAAATGTTCACACTTTTAAGGCAAGACTTGTCGCTAAAGGATACTCACAAACTCATGGTATTGACTATGATGAGATCTTTTCACCAGTGGCAATGATCAAGTCGATAAGGATACTCTTTGCCATAGCCGCATACTATGATTATGAGATATGGCAAATGGATGTCAAGACCGCTTTCCTTAATGGACACTTATTGGAAGATGTCTATATAGATAAACCTGAAGGTTTTGTCGATCCCAAGTATCCAAGTAAAGTGTGCAAGCTTAAGAGATCTATCTATGGATTAAAGCAAGTGTCTCGAACATGGAATATCCGTTTTGATGAAAAGATCACAAATTTTAGATTCATTAAAAATGAGGATGACTCCTGTGTTTACAAGAAAGCTTGTGGGAGCATAGTCATATTCCTAGTATTGTATGTAGATGACATACTTCTATTTGGAAATGACATCCCAACCTTAAAGGGTGTCAAAACGTTTCTTGAGAACTGCTTCTCAATGAAGGACTTAGGAGAAGCTGCTTATGTATTAGGCATAAAGATCTATAAAGATAGATCTAGGAGACTTATTGGTCTAAGCCAAAGTGTATACATTGATAAAATCTTGAAAAGATTCAAGATGCAAGACTCCAAAAGAGGATTCTTACCAATACCGCATGGTACCATCCTAAGTAAGTCTCAGTGCCCAAGCACTAGGACTAAACTTGAAAGGATGCGACATGTCCCATATGCTTCGGAAATTGGGTCCATTATGTATGCCATGTTATGCACTAGGCCCGACGTCTCATGTGCCTTAAGCATGACTAGTAGGTACCAACAGAACCCAGGTGAAGCCCACTGGACTGTTGTAAAGAACATTCTTAAGTACTTGAGAAGAACTAAAGATATGTTCTTAGTCTATGGAGGTTTGGAAGAAAGCTTGAAGGTAAAGGGTTACACTGACGCAAGCTTCCAAATAGATATGGACGATTCGAGATCTCAATCTGGGTATGTCTTTATTTTAAATGGAGGAGCCGTGTCTTGGAAAATTTCCAAGCAAGAAGTGATTGCACAATCCACTACATAATCAGAATACGTTGCTGCTTCGGAAGCTGCTCAAGAAGCTATCTGGATGAGAAAATTCATTGAAGATCTAGGGGTTGTTCCTTCCATTCAGGACCCTATAGAAATCTTCTGTGATAATCTAGGTGCCATAGCTCAAGCAAAGGAACCTAGATCGCATCAAAAGACCAAACATATTCACCGAAGGTATAACTACATACGACATGAAGTTAAGAATGGTGAAATAAGTATTCACAAGGTTCATACAGATCAGAATTTGGCAGACCCATTCACGAAGCCTTTACCCCAAGCGAGCATGAAAGTCACGCTAAGGGTATAGGACTTCGTTTTTCTAATGAATGGATTTGATTTGTGCTTAGTATTTTATGAATATGAAACTATGTAAACAAAATTATTATGTGATATATGTGACGTGATGTTTCATTCATAATTTTGTGTTTTATATTAGCATGTTTAATCCTTGAATAATCTGATTATTCTAAATGTCCATAGTCGATCATAGTTGTGGGAGCAACTATGAAGTAAGACTAATATGAATTGGATACGTTGACTTTTATGTGTAAAAGTAGCAAAAGGTTGCAACCAAATTCAAAGGTACTTGTCAGTGAACAAGTATTGGACTTGACCCGCTTCAAGATCACACCATGGATCATCGTCATAAGTGATTCTTGAATAAAAGGTATTATCATTGTATCCTTAGACCTGAGATACATATTTGGGACTCAAATGTGGGGAGTGCTATGCTTTGATATGGTTCATCGTTGTTCTTTAAAAATAGACAACCATAAAGGCCACACTCAAGTATAGTACTAACTATATGAGGGGCGTATGTAGTCAAGACGGGATTTGTTCCTCTTATGTGCTGAGAGTTAGACATCTAAGGCGCCTGATTAAAAGTTGAACATAAAATGAGAATGATTGAGATCCATGTCTCATGTTCAATATGATGTCTGATACAAAGGGATAATTGATACATAACCTGGTACATCAATTAGAGCCTTGAGCTTTTGAAGAATTGGATGTTGTTGAATGGCATTATGTCATGTGTTATTGGGGGCAGTGAAATGTTGCTAGACGTTCATCACTGTCGGTATCATTCTATGATGCAACCTTGTGCAAGTGGGAGATTGTTAGTTCTATATGCCCAAGGATGGTCATAAAATGATATTACTAATAACACATGATCCTATAGCGTCACACCAATAACAAGTTTGACACCAATTATATCATTTTGACATTGGATTATGATTCATAACAAAATGATAACTTGCTTGCGATTTAATTTTGAAGAATTATTATTTAATCAAATAATAATTGTTTCAATAGTTAATTCATATAAGATGAATTAATTTTGAGAGTTATATATATTTGCATCATTTATTTAAATAATGATACAAATATATATATATATATATATATATATATATATATATATATATATATATATATATATATATATATATATATATATATGTGTGTGTGTGTGTGTTTAAATGTAAAAGCTACATGAATAAGTCCAAGAGTTTTTACAAGTGGGAGACATTTTTTTCCCTTTTCTTTTCATGTTTTGAACATGCCATGATATGAGGAGGTGGTGGGAGACAAATGACACTTGCTTTTTGACATATTCTCTTGGATACCCAATGTTTGACCATGGGGTTTAGTAGGTAGTGGACATAAAATACAATATACATGCATATAATGAGTGTGTTGGTTCTTGGCCGATTTAAGCATGCATTATACCTCTTTTAAGTGTTAGAAAACTCTCTCATATCATCCTCTCAAGTGTGAAAATCAGATTTCACAAGAAGAGCTTCAAAGGTTGAATTTGCAAGTTGAAGACTAGCATCTTCTTGGTGTTATTATGCTTGTGGTGGACTAAGCTATAGAGGGAAATCTCTTTTGCTTCCTTATCATCAACATCTCATCCAATCTAAGCTCAAGAACACAAGGTAGTCTTCTTGAACTTTCACTATGTTTGTTTTTCATTTTATCTCTACATGTATGTAGCATGATCCTCTTGGAATGGAATTCATGTTCATCTTTTAAGCTTCCATTGCAACTTCAAGTTTTTGAAACCTATGAAATGAACATGGATTTCCAACAAATTGTTCACACTTACCGTGCAAAACCTCTCTCAAACTCTTACCGTTCATCATCTTCTACGTTTGATCATTAACAATGGCCACTCCTGCTGCTGAAGGTTCTTCCCAGAGTCCTGAATATATCTCGATCCCGATTCTAAAATCCCAATCAGTAAATTTTGTCCTCCGTCCTAATATCAAACTTTACCCCAAACCAATCGATGCCATGGCTGAATGCCTAAAACATTCAGTTTTAGGTTATGCTCTAACTGCTAGCCCGACTATTCCGGCTACACAAGTTCATCGACCACACTTCACCTCTATTGCTGTCAATAACGCTGACAACGTTATTGATTCAGTCACGTATGAAGTTCTGAATGAAGACAAAACCACCAAGAGAGTCAAGTTCACCAAGAATCGATTTGCTAAAGCCCTTCAAATCATGATTCCTGATCAACCTGTCATACCCACTCCTGAACAAATTGTAGAGATGTTTAACTCCATGGGCTACGAACCACAGCTTCAGAACATTGCTACCTTCAAGAAGAAGAATCTTCCAACTCTATGGAAGTTCTTCTTTGTAATGTTCTTGCGATGCCTCTCAGGCTTGGATTCTGTGATCCAAACATTCATGGGCATTCTGTATGGGATTTACAATGATGTGAAGGTGGACTTTGCTTCCATTCTATGGGCTGATTTCCTCTCTTACGTCAATCATCAATTGAAGGGAACTGAAATCACAAATGCCAGGTTCTGGGCAATAATTGTCCATGAACAATACGAAACATCAGGTTATCCCTATAACCTATCTCTTCCACTCATGCGATATGGAAATATTAATATCCATTCTGTAGATGAGAACCCTTCGGGCTTCAGTGCCCATATTCCTCAAGCTATGCTTGCAAAGGTTCCTCTCCTGAATACTATGGTCGATGCTTATCGATCCACACTTATCATGCCTTACCCTATTCCCACCTCAGCTGCAGAACCTCAACCAGAAATCCCCACCAAACAAAAGGGTAAGAAGAAAATGACCGGTGGACCAAGTGGTCTGACGGTCGTCAAAAAGAGAAAAACTTCGAAACAGCCCCAAACCAAAAGAACCCAACCGAAGAGAACCAAGAAGCAAGTGGTTGCTGAAGAATCTTCGGAATCGGACAGAACCCTTTCTGAAAATGTTCAAGCTTAAGAAGAAGAAGAACATCAATCCTCTCTAATCCATGAAACAAGAATTCCTTCTCCACCACCAACTATAGCTCCTCCAACATCTACCAAAACCATAGAACAAATGACATCAGAAACCGTCCACTCCGAACCCATAACCACTTCTACTCCACTCACCACAACTATCAAACCACATCTTTGGATGTTCCTCCACTTACTACAACATTTGAAACACCCATCATCTCTACCATTATCACCTCTTCAGATCCATTGATCTCTGCTTCAGCCTCTGGAATGAATACCTCATTTCCAGATTTTGACATCCCAGAAGTATTTGGGTTCGCTTCAACCTCACCACAACACCCACCCCCAACTTCTGATGAAGCATTCAATGCTTATCACATGGAACCTATTACCTTGGAGGAGACAGATGATGAAAAACTAAACGATGACAATTTTGTATACATAAAACAGTACAAAACCCTCAACGCTAAGCTTGACATTCTTCTCCAAACACAAACAGGATATGATCCGAAGAAACCCACAGAAGTTGATGTGGTGGGTAAACTTGATGAAACTAAGAAGGACCTTTCTGAGAAGGTAAATGTGTTGATTCAACAGTCAGAGAAGAGGATACTGGATCAACAAGTTCACATCCAGAGTATCATTGAGCAAAAATTAAACACAGCTGTTACTAAAGTTGAAACTATGCATCTATTGCATAAGGAGGAGATTAGGAAGAAGATCAATGACTTGGTAGGTAGAATTGACTCCTCAAACGCTAATTTGATGAAGGCTCTAGGAGACCTTTGGACTGAGGCTCAATCCTACAACTCTCAATACAAAACTCAGATTGAAAAACAACTTGAAGTGGCAAATGCGAAGGTTGAGGAATTGACTGCTGCTCAGTCACCATCTGTGGTTCAGAAGTTTGCTGAGGAACTATAGTGTACAAATTCTACACTAACCAGCGATCTTGTCAATAAATTCAAGCTTTCCCTTCAGCCTCTTATTAACGTTGCTCATCGCATGGAATGTTCTCAAGCTGCCCAATCGAGACTACAAGTGTCTGCTCAACCTGACCCAATGGTTCATCCTTCGCAAGGGGGAGAAACTAGTGGTCCATGGTCTCGTGCCCTAACTTCTGCAATGACAACATCAGCAACAACAACAAAAATCTTAGCAACAACAACAATTGCAACAACAACTATAGCACAAACATATGCTGCTGTTTCCTTGGGATGGCCACCATTTTTCCCACTTCCGAATGTAACCAAAGGTGCGGTCATTTGCCTTGATGCTTCGGGTCCTACATTCTCTACAATCATTTCTTCGAAAGCTGGTGGTTTAGGTTCAAAACCTGTTGACAAAGGTAAGGACATTCTAATTGTTCCCAGCATGGAACAAGCTCATAAAGAAAGAGAGGAGGAGTTTAAAAGAATGTTGCAAATCAACGCCATGGCTGAAAGCAACAAAACATGGACTGCCGAGACAATTGAAGCATGCGGATTTGTAGATTTTGATGTCTTCAACAAGCTTCCTCTTAAGAGCTATTCAATAGAATCTACCCTGGATAACCAGCTTGACCTTCCTTACAATCCAAAAACATTTTCCTTCATCCAATTTTTTCGAACCGTGCTAGATGATGAGTTGCCAGCCTTCAAGACAAAGAAAATAAATTTTCATGCGAAGTACATACAAGAACCAAATGATGTATGGAGCATGAAAAGGATTGTCAAACTCATTGCCATCAAAGAAGGAGAAGTATTTGAAGGCTTCCAAAACATGGATTTCTTTGTTCTGAGAGGTTCGGATGAAGAGGAATCAAGATTCACCATTGCAGACTTTCCAATCATGAACCCCCATGATTTCGTGGTGATTCTTGATCTCATGAAGGATGCTCCACCTTTTGTTGCTCACTCTCCTACCATCTTCAACGCAGCCAGAAATATTGTCTCTGCGTTCCTTATGAACTATTTGGTGCGTTTTGGCAAGTACCATATGGAAGTAGCCGAATGCTTCAGAAAGTCCCTTTCTCCCCCAGTATGCACTGTTCAGAACCTTGACAGATTTAAAAATAGGGAGATACTTGAAAAACCCTGGGGAGTGGTGTTCAAAGGTATGTCGAAGGACGAAGTTGTTGTGAGCAAATTCTTTGAAGTGGATTACAAGGGTGTTTACCCTTGCATATTGACAAGAAACATCATGACTCAAGTGAATACATGTTCGGTCAACACTTATGTTGAAAAGAAGAAAACCAGAAAACACCTTGCATGGTGGTTGGCCGTAAGATACTGTTTGAAACAAGCCTTCAAGAAGCATCTGGCATAAAAGCTTCGGATGCACTTCACACAAAGAGGGAGATTATTGAGAATAATTTTATGCTGAAGTGTAATCCCCATCTGAAGATCTTTTATCTGCGGAGCTTGAGTGGTGTACCAGAAGGTCCGAAGGTTTACTCGGGAGGATCCGAAGGTTTTTGAGTAACAAACCTTATCCACACAGCACATTGTGATGTCATACTCAGTGTTACACGTTGCTGTATTTTCATTAGAAAGTACTAGAAAAGAATATTCTATAAATCTTTGTGTACTATTTATATCACTGATTACGTATAAATATCAGTGATATCATCAGTGTCGATTGTGCTTCACAATCACCTCAATTGTAAAAACTCTTAAAGTAGTACTAAGCATTCGGCACTCTATTTCCTCAATTTCACTTGTTCTTACTTATTCTTATTTGTTCTTCATCCTTATTGTGTGTGTTTATTATTTTGTTGAATCATTCCTTCAGAATACTTGTTCTCATTGAGTCTTTGATTGAATTTCATATCTAACAATGTTCTAGTTGAAATAGTTAAACAACGGATTATAGCAATTATGATAATATAATTGAATGTGTGATGTAGTGATTTCTTAAAAGTTGTGCAGTTGGGAAATTTTATATGATCCGTAGTAGCTGGTGTAAGACCCTGTTCCTAGAATGTTCAAGTTTAGATTTAAAGAAGTTGGTTTTGGGAAAACTAGGAGATAGCGTTGCTATCTATGGAGACAACATCGCTATCTTGAGAAAACACGTGTATGGGATTCGCGGAGATAGCGAGATATCCACCCCAAAATGCACAAAACCCTAGATATTAGTATTTAGGCCATATTTAAGGGTTCTAAACCCTAGGCAGTAGTCATATCTTCTTCTCCATCCTCTAGAACCCTCTCTCTTTCTAAACCCTAGCTTTTTTTGGTTGTCTTTGGCTCCTTAACTCATCTTAGAAGGTTTCTTAAGGAAGAAGAAGGGGTGTAGAGGCGCAAGGTGGTCTTCCTCAAGCCTGGTTCTACAAGATCTATAATTTCTAGACCTTTGTAAGTGTAAAGCTTCAACCTTTTTGGTGTTCAAAGCTAGATCTTGTTATATGAGTTGCATATGATGGTATAAAATGGGTCTTTGGTCCCTTTGTTGCTTGTTCTTTGTAGTTTGGTGTAAAAACTTTAGATATTTATGTCCCTAGAACAATCCCTGGTGCTTTGAGTCTGATTTGAGAGTGAGCCTAACTCTCTTGAGTGTTTTACATGGTGGTGTTGGTTAGTTTCAAGCCTTTGGACATAAAATTTAAGATTCGGACATGCATGACCATAAAGGTGGCAAGTTTATGAGTCCATTGACGTGTTGGGTAAGTTCTAGAAGAGCTTGACCCTTGGCTGAATGCATTAAGTGCTTAACAAAGTTTTGGAAAAATTCGTAGAACGATGCTATCTATCGCGAAGGCCCGATCCAATCCTTGGTGATAGTGACGCTATCTTGAGGAGATAGAGGTCTATCTGGACTGTTGACCGTTAACTTTGACTTTGACATTTAACTGTTGATGTTTTGGCTAGTTTAGGAGATTCAGTGTGCCGGTTTCAGGAGTTTATCCTGTTTGGGGCTTAAGATTTGCTAAGTAGTGTTTATCCTTATTAGGGGGTTCTTGAAGTCGATTCGAGGACCCGCACGTGGAATGCTTTTAGCTTGGCGGATCTGGTGAGTCTCCTCACTATACTGTAGGTGAAGTTTCATGTGTTAGTTGTACGGTATAGAGTGACCATATGTTTATTTGTTAGAACTATATATGCATATGTGTAGCCGTATGATTCGTTCTTATGACTTTGTTAATAGTAGGATAGGTGCCAATTTAGGACTGAGTCATGACCCTAGGCTAACACGAAGCTTGACCGGTTGTGCTGGCCAACAAGAAGGTGTTGCTTGATAAAAGGATGATGCTTGACAGATCGTTCTGGGCACCCGAAGGTTTTGAATAATTGGAGGACGATGCTTGACATGTCGTTCCTAGATGCTGTATGTGCCTTATGTGTATGAATGTTATGGAATACGTGGTAACTTTGGGAACTCACTAAGCTTTGTGCTTAGTCTTTCACCTTAAATGTTTTCAGGTACTTTTCTAAAAAAAGAATTGGAGGCGGTGCGATTGTATCACATCCAGTTTTGGTGTTCAACTCTTCCGCTGGTTAATGTTTTGTATTTGGTTTAATTTTTAAGGTTTAAATCTTTTAAATACTGGACTTGGAACGAAAGGTTTTTATTTCCAACCCGATTTTATGTACTCAAACCGTTTTTAAAAATGTACAAAATTATTGCAGAATTTACAACGATACAATTGGAGAATTTTCCCATATTTAGGATGTGATGATTTGTTCTTGAGACTTGAGATCCTGAGAGTTGAAGAAATAATATATATATATATATATATATATATATATATATATATATATATATATATATATATATATATATATATATATATATATATATATATATATATATATATATATATATAAAATTGTGGTTGATATTTTGGAGCACGACGTATTGGCAAGGAAATGTTGGCAACCTGTCGATCAATTATGTGAGGCTGATTTCCTATATTTTAGTTGATGGTGACTTATATGTATTATGTGGCTGGTATGTATGAATGTTGGAATAACAGGACTATTTGTTTGTACGATACGAATGAGAGTAAATATGAATTGTATGGTGAAACAATTTAGAAATGATGTGGATGCATAATGGATATCTTCCATGCCACGAGAGGTATGGTCACGTAAATGGTATCTTGTGGTCTTGTGTGGCAAATGTTGAGCTAGTTATTTGACGAGTACATTATAATCACACTAGACGAGTGTAGCCCTAGCCGGGGTGGATAAACGAGTTACTAATAAATATAAGTGTGTGTGTGTGTGTGTATATATATATATATATATATATATACACACACACATATATATATATATATATATATATATATATATATATATATATATATATATATATATATATATATACATATATGTATAAGCGGTTGTATAGCTAAATGAGTGAATTTGAGTTAAAAAGAGTAGAATGTGATTGTGGTTATGATTGATAAGATCCTCTCCTTATCCATCAAACCAATTACTACTGGCGAAAGAGATGTATGATAAATGTTGATAAACTAAAATGAAGACTTGACTCTTAAGAAGTAATTGAGATTATAGTCTGAGAGTTAATGTATGTGTTAAATGTAGAATTGAAACCCATTGTCTCCTACGAGAGAGGACATAATCTTTTGGAAGGGGTAGAGAGTTGTAATGCCTGTTTTTATAAATAGAGGGGTAAAATGGGAAACAAAACAAAGTTTAAGAAGTCAGGGGGTAGCGGTGCTAAGGTGTATATAGCATCACTATTAATTTGTGTGGCACTATATCGAAGTGAAGGTAGTTAAGATAGCGGTGCTAAAAGTTCCCATTGGCGGTGCTATGATCGCCTGGACAGACTATATCAAGTCTCAAGTCGATTCTAGCAGTAAAATATACCAAAACTTTATACATAGACATAGAGGTCGGAGAATAGGAGGTTTTTGCTAGAATCCAAGGGGGAAAACACCAAGGAGGAAGGATCTAATCATCATCTTCTTCATCTTGGAGATAAGGTTTGAAATCTTATGAGAGATAGTATGTTTTGTGGAATTTAATTCTATAGGTTAACATTAACTGGTTATAGTCCGTGATAATCTACAAGTCGAGTAATAAGGGGCTAAAGTATTAATCTCGAATTGTTATGTTTAATCATTGAGCTTCATGTTGTTAATGGTGAGGTTTAGGGTTTAACCTAATCTGATCATGTTAAGGACAATTCAGGGGTTGGAGTACCTCTAGCAGCTTAAGGGTAAGAAGCAAAGGCTTAATTGGTTATTTAACAGTGGTCTGGAGTGATCCAGAGCCGAATCAGATTATGAGTTCATCTTTAGCGGCGATATTGTTGAACCATAACATCACTATGGTTGAATGTTCTTCATTAGCAGCGCTATCTCTAAGTGATAGCAGTGCTAAGTGGTATGCCTTGTGAGAATTACCAGTTTGGTGCATCGGTTTAGATGTTAGTCCTTATAGTTAAACATATATGTGTTTATTTGATGTTAAACAGTAATTGGAGGAGTGGGAAACGAAGAATTAATGAGATTTGCTAACGAGGACTCTCAGGTAAATATCTAGCGATCATGTATAATCCAGGAGAGTAGTTTATGGTACTTGAGTGAATATATACTCTACTGTCTGTTGATATATATATATATATATATATATATATATATATATATATATATATATATATATATATATATATATATATATATATAATGTTGTATGTGGTTGGGACCGATCGATCGGATGACTCTGTTTACCAGAGTTGATATAGTTGAATTGATTAGTAATAATTGAGCAATTATTGATACAACTGAATTGACGAGTTGTTAGCGATATTTATATAACTACGATGGTTGTTATAACTGAGAACACTTAACAGTTGAATAACTTTATCTGAATGATCATGATTGAGTTGATGAGTAGTACCGGACATGGTGCCTTCTGCTGGGTTGATAGCTGATGGTAACTAGCCGATGTTTGTGTAGCTAATTTAATTAGCAGATCACAGCTGAGAAAGGGATACATGTCCTTGTTAATATAATTAGCAAGATGGATGGTGAATGTATACCTAGGGATTAAAGCTGATTGTGTTGTAAGATTGTTGTTATTATTGTATCTATATAATTGCTGATTCATCTTACGCTGATGTCGAGCAAGGAGATTACTCACTAAGCTTTTATAAGCTTACCTGTTTGTTGTGTGTTGATTTGCAGATATCTATAGCAGTGATAGGGGATGACATGTGATTGAGAGATAGATTACTTAGAGCCTATCATTTAGTAGCATGCTTTGGGTTTTAATGATTATAATGTCTGGCTTGGTCCGTGAGGACTTTTGTACGTATCTTTATTTTGATAACAGCTTGTATTTTGTGGTTTGAGTACTAGTATACCCATCTGTACTGTATTATAGTTTTAAATTTTTAGGTATTCCTTGTATTAAAAGTTGGGCGTTAGAATGGGTCTAACATTGAATTATGGGAGGACATTTGGATGAGGAAAAAGTTCATAAATCGTTTTCATAGGCTTTATGCAATTGAGATGAGTAAAGGGTGTACAATTCGAGATCTTCAGCTACTAGAGCTTGGATTTGGGCTTGACGCAGGCTCTTTGGGTGAGTAGAGGCTGACCAGCTTGCAGACCTCATATCTGTCAATCGAGAGTTTGTGTCAACTGTTGAGTCAGACGATTGGGATGGGACTTGGACTCATTCAATGTGTTCACAGTTAGTACTACTCGCTACCGTATTGATAATGGGTGGCTTGACAGGGGAGTGGTGGCTATTCAGCTTGCAGACCTCATATCTGCCTATCGAGAGTTGTGTCGGCTGTTAGCTCAGACCGTTGGGGTGGGTCTTGGACTCATTCCATATGTTCACAATTAGTAGTACTCGTCACCATATTGATGATGGATGGCTTGATAGTATTGGTTATGGTACCAGGTGGAATAAACACGTTCATATTAATGTTAATCTTCTTATGTAGAGATTTAAAGTTAAATGGCTTGATCTCTCGTTCCCTTTGATTAGTGACATTTTCAAATTATTGGATTATGTATGTGGATTGGCGAATGTGGTAGAGGTGATTTTGGACACGGTCGTAGTTTTGCGACCAAAGTTCATTAAAAGTAAGATTTATGACCATATAGTTCTTTTTTGTTTGATTGGACGAAAAATGTTGAGAAAGCCTGATTATGAGTATTTCTTTGTAATTATTGGATTCTTTTCCGGTTCGTGTTAGAGCTTTCTATGTTAATCTAATTCAGTTGTTACAAAAAAGTTCATGACTACACAAAAACTGTCATGTAATGATATGCCGAGGTATAACACAACCCCAAAAACGGTTCGTCGTAGGGCTCTTTATATTTGCCAAGCCTACTCTAATATAAGCTATAAAACTTCCAAAAGCATTTAGTTATAGACTACAAAGTGGAAATTAAGAAATTAAAAAGAACATCCTTAATAACCCATTTTCTCATCCAAAATAATTGACAACTTTAAAATATTGTCTACTAGCCCGTGGCCACCGAATCTTTTGGTACTAGGTTGAGAACTAGAAACACGTGCATTATAGTCATATGTTAATAATTTGAAAATAAAGTAGTCGAGTTTTTTCGTATAATTAATATAAATCAAACAACTAGAACCACGTTATAATTATGGTTAATTATTTAGAAAATAAAATAATCATTCTACTAACTTGGCAAGTTCTATGGTTATGAACTCTAAGATTCGTCACCATATCATTAAAAATTAATCCCCTCGTTATTTATATCTTGCAGATAATATTTTTCTTCCTTTACCACTCATGCAAACATCTTTATATAGTAATGAAACCGGAAGATTTTGGAGGCACTGTGCAATATGATAAATATAGGCCCCAAAACTTGAACATTTTTCTCCTCTAAAAAGTAGAAAATTTGAAAATCTGCAGAAATGAGAAATCATAAACAAAACAAAACAAAACAGTGAAACACAATTTAGAAAATAATAAAATTCAGAAATTTAGTGAATTCAGTCATTCAAGAAATAAAAAAACAAAAACGAAATTATACCTTTGTAATCTGTTGTCCACTCATCAATTAGAAAAAATCAGAAACAAAATTATACATTAAATCTGACTTTTATTATATTTACTTAATCGAAATCAGAAGCAATATTTTCGGAATCCTAAAAATAACAAGTAAAATTTGAAAGAGACAAACCGATTACGAAAAGGACTTGGCGATTCTTTTTTTCTGAATTTATGTGAATTGAAACCAATTGCGATTCTTTTCTGAATTCTTTTCCGAATTGCGTTTGAATTTATGATTAAACGAAATCAGAAACAATGTTGTAAAATCTGAAATCAGAAGTCAGAAACCTTTGGGAAACACTGAAAAGTGAAACCGATTGCAATGCTGTGAAACACGAAATCAGAAAAAAAAAATCGGAATCCTCAAACTCTTTTTTGTTCTGATTTTCGCAAAGATGGATGAGAGGATGAAAGTATTAGGCGATTACCGATTGCAAAGGATGATATAAACATCGAGAAAGAAGCCGTTGCTGCAATCATAATCGCTTGTTCTTCGGTAATGAGCAAGAAAGAAGCGAAAACGTTTCAGATTTCCTTTTCTGTTTTGACCCTTATCGATGTTGTTGTTTCCCGCTCGGCCGACTTTGTGATGCGTAAAACCTGTTTTCTTATTTCTTTTCTAACCTAATGTATGAACTATGAACTATCAATTATGGGCCTAATACATATAGAACACTTGAGAATTTGTAGGCCCTTGGGCAGAGTGGGCCCTGTTCTAATGTACACTTTAAACTTGCCTAAAACCGGGCCTGTGTTTGATGATGATTTTATTTTTAAAATAAAAGACTGTTTTTTAATAAAGTTGGTCTATTTCAAAACCTTTATACAAAATCATTAATTTTTGGATTCTTACACAAAAATGGGTACTTTTAAGCAAAATGGAAAATCAGTTAATTTTGGATTCTTAGACAAAAATGGTTATTTTGAACAAAAAGGAGAACACGTTAGCGTCTCAACTTTTTTGTTTTAAATATCCATATCTATCTCTTTCGTTTACAAATTAATTTAAAGTCGTTGTAACCCAAATATTTTTTATTTTTGGTTTTAACTGGTCATGAAGCTTTTGTTAATTGTGGCTTTTTGAACTTTCAAATTAGAGTTTAAATAGGGGCATATTCCCAAAATGAAGATCATATGGTTGCCTAGATGGGTTGACGTACACATGACATTTTAATTAACTAAAATAATTCATATGGTATTGACATAGCATACATGTGGATTATTCATGTTAAATATATTATTATTATTATTATTATTATTATTATTATTATTATTATTATTATATATTTCAAATCATATTCATCAAAAACTAACAACACCTTAATTTATTATCCACAAATGACTTTCATAGACCTATGCTTCCATTATTTGAAGTTTAATTATGTGATATGCACATCTCAACTAACTTGGATATTTTTAAATATCTTATTTAATCATCTTCCTAGGATTCAATCCAATTAATGAGTCATTCAACCTTGTTGTTTGGTAGTACAAAAAACACAAAGGAATGGAATGAAAATACATAACAATGACAAAAATGCCCCTAAAATAAAAAAGTCAACAAAATTCATTACTTTCCATATCATCTGGTCAAAATTATACTTTCCATATTATCATGCACAAATTTTCCAACTACAAATGCAAAATGTTTTACCTACTGTATGGCTCAAACGAGGTCTCGGAATTGAAAATCCAATATAGAGAAATCTAATTACATGTATAAATATATTCAAGTAAACGGTACATCCCAATTCTAGTTACATGTATAAATATAAAGTAAATTATAGTGTTTTCTTAAAAACACGATTGTGTTTGCTTAGAATTGATTAACCATTCTTTGACTTGAGAGGACAAAATTTTGAAAAGATCTTGTGCGTGTGAGGAAGCAAAGGCTGATATGAATTGCTAAACTTCCAATGTCGTGGTAACTTGAGGGATGTATAACATGTAGTTCTTGTTGAGGACAAAGCACAACCAAGTCCTACTATACGCAGCCATCATGAACCTGTTGTGAATTTTGAATTTAATATCATGAACCCACAACAGGAAAAACAGTCTGCAATTCAGTTCCTAGTGAGCAATCATGATGCGATACACTGAGAAATTGAAACTACGAGTCAAATTACAACAAGATTGGGCGAAGGAATCCAATCACTTTGAAAAACATAGAGCAATTGAAACTATTAGTCAGTTCCAATACGTCATTGATGAAGAGCCATAAAGGTCGATTCGATGGGCAAAAAAACGCAAAATATATTTTGAAATATTACATAAACTCACAGAAATTGAATTAAACACGGAAGCAAATGATCGCAGAAGAACATGATCGTAGAAGAACATGATCGCAGAAGAACAAATAAACTAACCTTATTCTGGACTTCGATTCAATTTCTTGAGGAGATAGAGACGACGGCGTTTCTATATAATGACCTGAATTTAGGCGATTTTTGGAGACAATACGTACGATGTTGTTCCGATCTGGAGGCAAATTAACTTCATGTTCCTAATTTTGCTGCAATCGTGATTTTGAAGAGGGTAAATGTGGAAATTGAGCATTACAGGATGAATGGAATGAAAAAAGTTCACGGGTACCCCCAGGAATCAAAAAGGCGTGTTTAGAGGGAATGGGATTCCCTCTTGAATGCTTATATCCATTCCATAATCCAACCAAACACCCTTCAAACGATTCTCCCTGAATACTCCTTTCCTTTCCTGCGGTCATTACTCCCAACCAAACGCAGCATAAGACCTTAAACTCATTCCATTCCCAACACCTCCACCGTTAGCTTCCCACCACCGATGGAGTTTCTTAACGATAAATATCCCTGATAGGATTTCTTGACGATAAATATATTAGAGCGTATGGGCAATGCAGCGTGAAGAACAAAACAATTATCGGTTAGAATATGTATTGACCTTACATTTAATAGAATTGTGCAACTTTTTATAAATCATATGCAATGAATTGTAATACATCTGTACCATCAATTATGTCATGTCTCTTTCTTAAACGTGATATTCATGCACAAAATCATACTTTATCTAAGTTTGACTACAATGAAGGTGTATAAAAAATCATTACAAGGTCACAAACACATGGTAGAAGTGGAATTATGTGTATCGTCTATTACATCCAATATATACGAACATATTGTTTTTGGGTCACAATTTTTTTTTCTAAAATTATAAAAAAATCAAAGTTCTTAAAATTTAATTCTCTATAAAACAAGCACCATCATGAAATTTTCAAAAATATGTTTTTTATTTTTATTTTTATAAAAATCAAAAAATACAAAAAATTCTCCAAAATTTATGAAAGTTTCAGGGATCATTGTAGATATTATATTAGTGAGTTTGTTAAAAGAATTTTTATTAATTGGTTTCTTAAGTGTTCATTTTTTTGTTTTTAAGTAAAAAATCCACCAAATTAACAAAACTATATATATATGATCCAAAAGTATTATGTACCAAAATATATTTTATGATTCAAACTGTTATGAACTAATTTTTTATAAATCAAAACTTATTATAACCCAAAAATATTATGAATCAAACTTATTATGATTCAAAATTTAAAATGATCCAAAAATATGTCTTCAATTTTGGATAATTTCAAGATCCGCTTATGTTATGAATCAAAAAGTTATGTAAAAAACTTTTAATATCCAAACTATAATGATCTAAAAATCCTAGGAATCAAAACTTATTATGTGCTAAATGTTATCATTCTTAAGTCTAATGATCCAAAATTCAAAACTTGTTATGATTCACGATCCAAAACTTGCTATGATCAAATATACAAACCTGTAATGATGCTTAAGTCTAATAGCCCAAAACGAGCTAAAAAGACAAAAACGAGTTTTAAACGAAAAAAAAGTTAAAAAAACTGGAAAAAAACCAATGAAAGAGGGAAAAAAACCAAAATGTTGATGAAGTGTTGTGACAGTATCCGAAGACCACCGTCCGTAGCTTTTGCGCCTAAAGATCCGAAGGCTCTATGCAAGAGGATCCAAAGGCATATCTTAACAATTTTATGTAAATCTTTTTGTGTACATGTTGTGGTCTCAGCTCCGTACCTCTCACTCAACGTTTTCTATTGGATAGTATTGATTATGTTTTAATGGGAAATCATCTATGTACTATTCCATTACTTTTGTACGACTTGTCCCCTTGCTCATGTATAAATACCAAGGGTGACTATCTGGTTCGAATGCGAGTTTTCATTCAGCCATATTGTAAAACCTAAATTCTCAATATAAGCATTCGACACACTGTTCATCAATCTCAATATTGTTCATTGTTTGTTTGCTTATCTCGTATATTGTTTGCTTGATTACTATCTTGATTCGAATTTAATATTCAACATGTGCTACCAAAGCAGGTGTAGCTCAAAACATTTTGGAGATTTTCGTTCTTTCCATCTTCGATATCTAGATCTGGATCGTTTTCCCAGATCTAGGTTTCTACAAATCGTTTAGAAACTCGACTCGCTTATCGTTTTAACATAATGATTTGTTTACTTTTATTTCGATTTAATGGCTGATACTCCGACTAACTATGTTAATATGTTAAGTTACACAAACATGCTTGGTTCTTCAACCAAGGTTCATGTTCTTATTCCGATTCACTACGAAAACTAGGCTGATAGAATGAAAGATTATTTGACCGATGTTGACGAAGATCTATAGAGATCCATTATTAAAGCTCCGTTCGTTGATGTAGAAGGAAGATTTGGGCTGGATGATAAAGAAGAAGTTGAAGTTATAATCACTGTAAAAAAAGAAGATTGAAAAAGACAAGCGAGCTATGAGAGAGCACAAAAGTGGTCTTGGTCCAAATGTGACTCATCATATCAAAGGATCTACATCCGCAAAAGAAATTTGGGATCGCTTAGCTCTTCGCTTCGCTGGTGATGATGTATTGAAGGAAAGATTTAGCAACATTGTTTACAATCTTGACATGTATGGAGAAACCTGAAGGAAGCCAGCATGAGGTCAATATCAAGTTTCTCTATGGATTGAGAAATGAGTGGCATCCAATCATGCTGATGGTAAAATCCCATTAGATCCTTATAGCTAGTATATGTGCAGCATCTCCTAGGTTCTTTATAGTGAAACATTTCCCAAGCCAAATATTTACACTTTGCAATGTTGGGATATCGTTTCCTATAAGTAGTATGTCATCAGAATACAATACTATGAAGACTACAACACTCCCACTTGCTTTGACATAAACATAGGACTCATCTTGGCTTCTTGAAAATCTAAACTCTTTGAGCTTTTCATGAAAGCAAATTTTCCTACTGCAAGATGCTTTATTGAGTCCATAAATGGATCTCTCAAGCCTACACACCCTATTTGGATATTTGGTATGTGCAAAACCCTCTGGTTGTGCCATATACACATCCTTTATAAGTTTTCCATTAAGGAAATCGGTTTTAACATCCATTTGTCACATATCATTGTCATAAAATGCAACTATGGCAAGTAAAATCCTAATCGACATAATCTTAGCTACTAGCGAGAAGGTTTCCTCATAATCAATCCCATGAGTTTGAGTATAACCCCTCGTGATCAGTCTAGCTTTGAATGTGTGTACATTCCCATATATGTCGGTCTTCTTCTTGATGATCCACTTACACCCAACATTTTTAAGGCCAGGTGCAGGATCAACCAAATTCCAAACTTGGTTATCATAAATGGACTTAATCTCGCTCTCCATGACCTATTTCCATTTGGTAGCCTCTGGGCCTATCATTTCTTCCTTGTAGTTGGATGGCTCATCCTCACAAAGTAGTGCTTTATCACTAATCAATGTATCACCTTTAGTAATATGGAAACCAAATAACTCAGGAGGGTGAGTAACTCTACTGGATCTAGGATAAAGAGGTGGAGATATGTCAATTTCCTCAACAGGAGTCTCATCCTTTGGTTGAGGGCTAGTCTCAACTAAAGGTTCTTCATTGGTTAATTCTTCAATCTCTTCAAGATCAATCTTGCTCCTACTAGCATCTTTGGATATGAGTTCCTATTCCAGGAAGACTCCCTTTTGAGCCACATGCACCTTGTTCTCATAAGTTTTGTAAAACAAGTATCCAAAAGACTTCAGGGATAACTAATGCACTAACACTTCTCTCATCTAGGTTCTAGTTTGTCATGTGCCTCACGACGAATGAAGACTTCACAACCCATGACTTATACATGCGCTAGTGAGGGACGAACCGCACTACACATTTCAGTGGGTGTTTTTGAAACCTTTTTAATTGGTACGAGGTTTAAGATATGGGCGGCTGTCCCTAGGGCATAAATCGAGAGCTCAATGGAAGTGTAACTTGACTCATCATGGATCGAACCATGTCCAACACTGTTCATTTTTTTCTCTAAGAATGCCATCATACTGTGGTGTTTTGGTAGGAGAAAACTATTTTACTATTCCATAGTTCCAAAGATGCTCGCGGAATTCAAGACTCAGATATTCTTGCCCAATTGATTTTCTACTTCGTTTTGAAACTCTTTGAACATTTCAAAAATTTCTGACTAATGTATAATCAAATAAACACAACCATATCAACTGAAATCATTATTGAATGTACCGAGGCATCGTTCATCGTGTCTTGTGGCGGATCTGAATGGTCCACAAACACCTTTGGGGAAAAGATCCAACATATCCTTTCCTCTTTCACAGCTCCGTGTAAATGACAATTTTCTCATCTTTCCAAGAAAGCAAGATTTACATACATCATCAGACTTCAAGTCCAATCATTCTAAGATCTCTTCTGCTTGGAGCTTGGCGATGTGATTCTTGTTTATATGTCCAAGGAGACAATGCCATAAACATGATTTATCCAATACTTTTTTAGATGAACCAACATTTAAGATTATCATTCCTACTTATGCAATCAACACAATCATATATACCATTGCAAGGACTAGTTTAAAAAACAACCAAAATATTTCCATTATCATTAAAATAAAACAAAAATCATCATCCTTAAAAAATGCGTAAAATGAAACAATGTCTCCTGCCATTTCTGGCGAGTAGCAACAATCTAATAATCAAATTGAAACACTGTTAGTCAGCACGAGCTCATAGTCCCAAATCCTTGTAACAATAGCAGTGTGGCTGCCTCCCATAATTAGGTTAAGCTACCCATGCTTTAGCTTCATAATTTACCTTAGGGATGTAACCGATTCCGGTACCGGACCAAACCAGACCAGAACCAGAAAAAACTAGTAACCAAATAAGACGTTTTACGAGAACCGATAACCGAACGGCATATGCATAACCAGTTCCGGTGCGGTTATATCGGGTATTGGAACCAAATTGACTAGAAAACCAGGTTTTGGGGTTGAGAACCGGTTAAACTGGGAAAAAACACCAGAACCAGTTGCGTTTTTCTAAAAAAAGTGATTTCATACTCCATTTTTGAAGGGCTGTAACTCAAGAAAATATAAAACATAAAAAGCATAACCATAGTCTAAAATTAACTTCAAATTTGGAACTTAACTCTGAAAAAAAATCAAGCTAATCGGATCAATAACGAAGAAGTTATGCTCGTTTAAAATAAACTCAAATTTTAGTCCAATACTAAAACTTAAAAAAGTGATTTAATACCCCTTTTTTGAAGGGTTGTAACTCAAGAAATATAAAACCAAAAAAGGAATAACCATAGTCTAAGATTATCTTCAAATTGTAAACTCAACTCTGAAAAAAAATCAAGCTAATCGGATCAATAACAAAGAAGTTATGCCTATTTAAAGTATACTAAAATTTTAGTCCAATGCTAAAACTTAAAAAAAAAAGATTTGACACCCCATTTTATAAGGGCTGTAACTCAAGAAATATAAAACCAAAAAAGGCATAACCATAGTCTAAATTTATCTTCCGATTGTGAACTGAACTCTGGAAAAAAAATCAAGCCGATCCGATCAATAACGAAAAAGTTTTGCCCGTTTAAAGTAAACTCAAATTTTAGTCCAATGTTGACACTTAAAAAAAACTGATTTGATACCCCATTTTTGAAGGGCTGTAACTAAAGCAATATAAAACCAAAAAGGCATAACCATAGTCTACAATTATCTTCAAATTGTGAACTTAACTTTGGAAAACAAATCAAGTCAAATGTATCAATAACGAAGAAACTGATTTGATACCCCATTTTTGAAGGGTTGTAACTCAATTAAAATAAAACCAACAAAGGTATAACCATAGTGCAAAATTATGTTTAAATTGTGAACTAAATGCTGGAAAACAACAAGTCAATCAGACCAATAATGAAGAAGGTATGTCCGTTTAAAGTAGGGATGTAACCGGTTCCGGAACCTGACCGAAACCGGAATAACCGGTAACCGAATAAGAAATAAATCAAGGACCGGAACCAGACCAAACTTCCCGGTTCCGGTGCGGTTCTAGTTTTTCGGTCCAAATGATCATCCCTACTTTCGATTAGTCCCTGCATACCAGTGCAAACGTGAGTACCACACCATGTATCATGGACCCAATAATTGGAAGTTGTTATACTATGGAGTTTAGATTTACCTAATGTGCCACACTCCTTGACTCTATTCTTCTTCAGATCCTCTAGGTACTTTAGGCAGCTACGCTTCCAGTATCCCTTTTGTTGGAAATAGACATAGGTGGCCTCAGTCGGATCACTGGTGGGAGCTATCTCAGAGTCGACCTTTCTCATCAGGCTTTGGTTAGACTGTCCAACTTTAACCTTTCCTTTTCCCTTGGGATGATAAATTTTCTTCTTCCTAACTCCACCATGACGAATGGCCATAATCGGATTCATACTAGCATCGATTGTTTTCAGCATGTCATGCAGCTCTATCAAGGTCATATAAATATTGTTCATATCATAGTTCATGATGAATTTTTGGTATAAACTGGAAAGTGAGTTGAGAACCATATTTGTGACAATTGTAAATTCTGGTCAACAAAAGTCAACTGTAGTCAAACGAAGCGTACGTTAATCTATATGTTGAAAAGTTAATTTCCATAACTTTTGCGATGAATTGTTAATATTATAGTATTACGTATGCTAAATCAAAACAATTATCGATTAAAAGTCGAAAATACGGACAGCAGACTACTGTAGCGTAAAAATTCGATAATCGTACAATTATTATTTTGAGAATAATAATATTCATAAAACGATCAACTCGTAAATACGAACCTGTGGATATATAGAACGTCGAAAACGGAGTTCGTATGTGAGAGTTATAACGATTAAACCGCTGTGAACGGATAAATGTACACAGGGTTTGGACTCAAAATACAAAATGTGGTGCCTTAAACATCAAATATGAAATAAAAATTCATATGATAAGTAACGTAATAATATCTAGTATTTGATTTCAAAGCTAAATGCAATTTCCGGTAAAACGTCAAAAATCGCGAAAACGGAAGAACACTGCGCTTAAACGCGTATTTCGACACGCAACGAATTATATTTCAATCAAAATAAATGTTTGACAATGTTTTTATACAAAATAATTATTTTGAACTTCGTTTCGTCAAAAACGCATAAAAATTCACTAAAACGTCTTACTATTTTATAAAAATCACTTATTTTTATAAAGTATATTGCTATTTTATAAAAACTAACCTACCCCACCCCCTACCCCCACCCCCATCGGCTGAATTGAAGTCCCAAGGCAAATCCATAGCTACTATTCACAAATCTAGGGCATGATGAAGCTTGAATAAAATAATGCACATAAAATCAAATAATAAATCTAATAAACTAAACTAAAATCAAGTTATCATCTCATTTGAACCAAAACACCAAACCAACTCATCCTCTCTTCTCTTCCTCTCCCCTTGCTCTCGGCCTCAAACCACCATCACCATAACCATCTTCAATCTTCAATTCCAAGTCCATTTCACAAGTCTAAGTGGTGAGTTTCCTTCATCTTTTGATTCTAAACAACATGACACAAGTTTTACATCTTTTACACACACTAACATCCATCAAAATCCATTGGATAATAGCTTGGTCCAAAGGTCTTTGAGCTCAAATCTTCATCATCTTCAAATATCTTTCAAGCCTTCTTGGTAAGTTATGATCATCTAGTGATTTAAGTTCTAAATACCTTCATTTACTCTTTTACACACACATACTCACAAAAATCCATTGGATAATAGCTTTGTCCAAGGGTCCTCCGAGTCCTAGAACCAAATTCTTCAACCTTCTACCAAGAAACCTTAAGATCCACACTCAAGGTGAGTTCATACCCTTCATTTTCATCTTTTCAAACCTTTTTGGGGGAGAATACAAGCTCTTTAACTTTAAATGTTGTTTTATTCATGTTTATATGTGTTTAAATGTTATATATGTTGATTTACATAAGTTCATAAAGTTAGTATTTGGGTAAAAATACCATTGACATGAAATATGGATAGATCTTTGTAACATGTTCATAATGATACATAATATGTTTGTATAAAAGTCTCTAGATTATAAATAAATTGTGTAAAATGTTAGATCTTGGACAAAAATGTTATAAAGATGAATTTTGACATGAAATATGAATAGATCTATGTATTATGAACATTTTGACATGTTAAGATGTGTAAAAGTTACAAAACTACAAATAAAGTGTACAAAAACACTAGATCTTGGATAAAAACGTTATAAAAACGAAAACTAGTAAAAACTACGTTTTTATAAATAAAAGCACTATTTTATAGCAAAAATGGTTATAATCAAGTTATTACACCATTTTTGTGAGAAATATCTCAAAAGATGATATTCATAATCATTTGAATAAATTACTTCATTATTATTCACAAGATATGATTATTACGACACATTACTAAAAATAGACTATTATTGGAATAGTTTATGAACACAAGCTATTATGACGTTTGAACATGACAAAAATAATTATATAAAATTATATAATTATTAAACTATACTATATTATCATGGGAAAAATGATAATGGACGATTTCAAGAGTTTTTATATACAAAACGTACGTAAACAAGTTGATTGGAATACATACATTTTTGTGAGATGAATCTTCACAGTACTTTTATAAGTACCTACTACAAGTCCTGAACTTTTATAACCAGAGTCTCGGTAAGAGAGCGCGATATTTGAGTATAGATCTATACGGGGCTTGACAACCCTGCACCTGAGCTGCTAGCTACAGCTTGACCGGCAGGTCTGAGGTGTCCAAATGTCTAACATTCCGACGCCTGAAGAACGTCGCAGCAGGCCAACTAGTCACAGTATGGTTATAGGGTATCTCACATGGGAAAATAATCAACTTAATATTTTTATAAATTGTTTAGGTGGAAACATACATTTCAAGGAAAGTACACTACAGCTTACATACTACATTTTAGTCTTTCGGATTTAAAGACTTGGACATTTTTATGAGAAAATATTAGATTTTCTTGGTTTTCAACACTATTGCTTACAAACAAAGGACATTTCTATACAAAAATCTTATGAACTCACCAACTTAATTGTTGACACTTTTTCAACTACTTGTATTCTCAGGAAATTGATAAGGTAAGCCTCAGCGCGATTTGAAGAGACGTTACGACGTCGTTTTTGTTCATTTTGAAATCATTTGTAATTGTGATTGAAACATGCAACTTTTTAAACGATGTAACCTTTGCAATTATTTAATGATGGTTGTTTGCTTGGAATTCACTATTATTCAACTTTGTTATGATATTGTTCATGAAGTCATCCACCCTTAAACTATTCCGCCAATACGGTTTGAGGGTGTGACAATATTAATGGCTAACTCCTTTGGAAGCTGAACACTAAGATTTTCCAATCTATATATGTATAATTTCATCTTCTGAACATGCGTATACACAAATTCTACTTGTTGAAGTTTACATGCCATAAGGAATTAATGATCTCGAACCGTTCTTGCCTCACTTGCTCCAGAAACATTTCTCTGAGCTGGAGGTTTATGTCATATGCCCCAAGATTCTCAAAGTTCTTTTGGGGCTTAAAGGATATGGTTGCTAAGATAAGGTAAACAACCTTATTTGACTCATTGTAGAGTTTGTCATATGCAACAACTTCTTCTTCAATAGCATTTTTAGCGACTTCGGGAATATCATCATCGAGAACATACTCCTTGTTCTAATACCTTAAGGTAATCTGCAAGGTGAGAATCAAATGATGATAGTATGGTCCTGTGATCTTTTCCCTTGACAGTACAAAAAGTAGTGAGAAGTTTGATCGAGGTGGTGTTGGAGGCGGAAGCAGAAGAGGAGGAGGAAGACCGAAATTTTTGTATATGCAGACGTCTATAAAATATTTTTAGTTAGTTTTGTTAATCCTTTCAAAATTATTACTCAAAAATTATTTAACAAGGCTAGGATCCATAATTTACTTCATGATGTGAAGAGGGATGTTGTAGTCACACCATAAAGGTAATTTAGGTAGGTAAAACTTTTCACTAATTTCAGTCATTATGAAATTCCTAGGTCTTTAAGATTCATTGACTAAGGTCATCGGCATGTTAATCTTGTTTATGCACATCTTGGTCCATGACAGGGATGTCGTGGATGTTGGAATAAGGTGTCTAAGAAATAACTATAATTGATATAAGTACTTAAATTGATAGCAGCAAAGTCCTTTTGGGTTGCCCTCAGTAGTCCAACTGGTATAAAGGTTAATGGAGAGAGAAAAAGAAATAGTTTATTAATTTATTATATGATAATGAATTAATTAGAAACTAGTTTAGGATTAATCAGAATTAATTTGGGGTTAATTATAAGTGTAGGGGCTGGATTGTAATTGTTCAATAATTGAACAATGGAACCTTCTGGTCGAAGTAACACGCGCGATGCGGGCTAGGAGTGCCACGATGCGCGCACCGCTTACACGTAAAAGGGGTTTCAAAGATAAGAGCTTTATCTTTTTTGAATTCAAATAAGGTTTATCCTTTATCACCCTTGCAGCTATAAATACGCATCCTCTGTCACATTATTCTCTGCCCCATTCCAGTAGACAGTTCTCTGGAATTTCTCTTCTCTCTTAAGCAGAATCTATAATCCTTCTCTAAGGTTTTATAACAAGCTTTTCTTAATAAGATTTTAAGATAGTTAACCTTTGCTTAGACTTTTGGGTGTGAACCATTAGAGGCACGACATTTGTGGTGCTAGCTTCTGAAAGATTAACATTACAAGGAATAATTGTTATTTGCTATAATAACAATACGGTATGTAATCCAGAAACCCTCTTTATTAATTTTGATTATACTTAGGGTTTCCTATAGATGTTCTTATTTATATGTTCAATAGAGAAAACATAGATCTTAATAGGTTTCATGTGAACTTAAGAGTTAAGTTTATTGTTGTCCCTATTTCCCATCAGGATCAACCATGCAAAAACACGTGATTTCCGGCTCAAGATATGCTTGAGTATCGCAAGTTCCACATCACCTTCAATTAAAATCTCAAATTGACGTGTCGATAAACAACACTTGCTCCCTCAACATATTATAAAGAAAATGTGTTTGTTTCATGGGTAGCATATGATTTACGTTTTCTACTTTATTCAAAATGGGATTTTGTCTTAATACTTTAAGTTAATACTTTTTAACTTGAAACATTGTCCTATCAAACTCTTTTGGTAACTCTATTCAACAAAATGTAAAAATGTTGTGCTAGTGGTAATCAATGAATTCTTTTAAAAACCTATCTCATTTGGAATCAGAGAGATATCCGTAAACCTTTCTTGATAGCATTTATAATGGATGAGCTTAGTCATTGTTTGATCAATGTTTTTAATCTTTAAGTTATACATATAGATGAAATTCTAATATATATATATATATATATATATATATATATATATATATATATATATATATATATATATATATATATATATATATATATATATATATATATATATATATATATTCAGTGTTACCTCGACTATTATGAACGAACTGAAAGATAGAATATATATGAAGAAAGAGAGAAAGATTGAGAGCTTGGAAAGAGTAGAGAGAGTTTATATCAATTATGAAAGAGTTTATATGAGATGCATTTTCTTCCTTACATTGATGGTTTATTTATACTGCCAAGTTTACTATTCAAATATAGTTGTTTAATTGGTAAATGGAAAGTGATGACAAAGTGATGACATAATGTTGTCATTCACCAATTACTTGTAACACTCCCCCTTGAATGACATATTTCTACATCAGAGTTCAACTTTGAAGTACTACCTCATTAAAAACCTTGCTAAAGAAAACCCAGTGGGAAAAAAATTTAGCGAAGGGAAAAAGAGTGCAGTGTCTAGCTGACTCCCCCTCATTTAGATATCTAATGACCATTATGTATTGTGCAAATGTCTCATTCCAATACCATGAACATGTTTTCTAAAGATCTTGGTAGGAAGTGCCTTTGTGAAAAGATCTGCTGCATTGTTGCTAGATTGAACATATTTTAGTTCAATCAGTTGATTCTTTATACACTCTTGAGTGTATTCAAAAAACTTTGGAGGAATATGTTTTGTCCTGTCGCTTTTGATGTACCCTTCTTTCATTTGAGCGACACATGCTATATTATCTTCATAGATTAAGGTTGGAGATTTATCTTTATCTATTCCACAAGAAGTCAGGATAAGTTGTGGCATCAATCTTAACCATGTACATTCTCTACTAGCTTCATTTAGAGCAATTACTTTTGCATGATTTGAAGATGTGGCGACGAGTGTTTGCTTTTGAGAACGCCAAGATATTGCAGTACCTCCATTCATGAATACATATCCAGTTTGAGATCTAACTTTATAAGGATCAGACAAGTAACCTGCATCTGCATAACCAATCAAGCCTTGTTTTGAACTATTAGGAAAAAATAAACCTAAATCAGTAGTTCCGTGAAGGTATCGTAATATGTGCTTGATTCCATTCCAGTGTCTTTTTGTTGGAGATGAACTAAATCTTGCTAATAGATTTACTACAAAAGAAATGTCCGGTCTAGTACAGTTAGTAAGATACATAAGAGCTCCAATTGCATTAAGATATGGTACTTCTGAACCAAGAATTTATTCATTTTCCTCACAAGGACGATATGGATATTTGTCAATATTTAGTGATCTAACAATCATTGGAGAGCTTAAAGGTTTGGCTTTATCCATAATAAAATGTTTCAAGACCCTTTTTGTATAGTTCGATTGATGGACAAGTATCCCATTAGGCATATGCTCAATCTGTAAACCAAGACAATATTTGGTTTTCCCAAGGTCTTTCATTTCAAATTTTTTCTTTAAAAATTCAATCACATCAAGGATTTCTTTATTTGTCCCAATAATGCTCAGATCATCTACATAGACGGCTATAATCACATATCCAGATGTTGTTTTCTTAATAAATACACACTGACAAATAGTTTTGTTTTTATAGCCTTTGCTTATTAAGTAATCGCTTAGACGATTGTACCACATACGTCCAGATTGCTTTAACCCATACAATGATCTTTGTATTTTGATAGAATACATTTGTTTGGGTTTTGCACTTAATGCTTCTGGCATTTTAAATCCTTCGGGGATTTTCATATATATATATATATATATATATATATATATATATATATATATATATATATATATATATATATATATATATATATATATCACTGTCAAGTGATCCGTATAAGTAAGCAGTAACAACATCCATAAGATGCATATTTATATTTTCAGAAACTGCTAGACTGATTAAATATCTGAAAGTGATTGCATCCATAACAGGAGAATATGTTTCTTCATAATCGATTCCCAGCCTTTGAGAAAAACCCTGAGCAACGAGCCTGGCTTTGTATCTCACAATTTTATTTTTCTCATTTCTTTTTCGTATAAAATTCCATCTGTATCCCAATGGTTTCACAACTCCAGGTGTGAGTATAATAGGTCCAAAAACCTTTATGTTATTAAGAGACGTTAATTCAGCTTGCATGACCTTTTTCCATTTACCCCAATCCTGCCTATTTTGGCATTCAATGACAGATTGTGGTTCTGGATCCTCATTGATAATATTGCATGCAACTGAATAATAAAATATTATATCTTTTAATTCATATTGGCTCCTTCCTATTTTATATGACCATAATTAATTTCAATCTCCTTATCACTTATTTCCTCAACTAGGGAAGTTATGTTATTTTGTGTTTCATCATGAACACTTTCATTATGCTCAAACATATTTTCCATTCCTCTTCTTTTCTAGGATTTGCATCCTTAGATCCAAATGGCCTTCCACGCTTCTAGCGTCCTTTGGATTCTTGAGTTACTTTTTCATCAGATTGTCTATCTGGGAGTTCAATTCGAGCTGGAGCATTAACTGCAGGTATATATGATTTAGTAACTCTTTTTGTATCAGTAAATGCATCAGGTAATTGATTTGAAACTTCTTGCAAATGTATTATCTTTTGAACACCCATCTCACATTCTTATGTTCGAGGATCAAGATATGATAAAGAAGGTTCATACCATGAAACATTCTTTTCTTGGGTTTTCATTTCTCCCCCAAGCGTTGGGAAAATTTCCTCATTGAAATGGTAATCAGCAAGACGTGCTGTAAACATATCACCTGTCAAAGGTTCAATATATCTTATTATTGCATTTGTTTCAAAACCAACATATATTCCCAACCTCCTTTGAGGACCCATTTTTGTACATTGTGGTCGAGCAATAGGAACATATACTGCACTTCCAAAAATTTTAAGGTGGGATATATCTGGTTCTTTTCCAGAAACAAGTTGAAGGGGAGAATGTGTATGATATGCACTTGGTATCATACAAATCAGTGATGCAGCATGTAAAATTGCATGACCCCATACGGAAACAGGAAGTTTTGTTCTCATTATTAATGGTCTAGCTATTAATTGGAGACGTTTAATCAGTGATTCTGCTAAACCATTTTGAGTGTGTACATGTGCAGCTGGATGCTCAATAGTAATTCCTATAGATATACAATAATCATTAAATACTTGAGATGTAAACTCACCTGCATTATCAAGTCTCACTTTATTGATGTTATAATCAGGAAACAGTGCTCTCAGTTTAATAATTTGAGTAAGAAATTTTGCAAATGCCATGTTACGAGTTGATAATAGGCAAACATGAGACCATGTAGTTGATTGAAAATGGTCCAGAAGGTGGATGAATTGGTCCACATATGTCTCCTTGAATACTTACTAGAAATCTAGGTGATTCCTTTTCAACTTTCATTGGTGAAGGTCTTGTAATTAATTTTCCAAGGGAACAAGAAATACACGGGTTCTTATTAACTATTTGAGGGAACTTCTGGTTCTTCAATGGATGCCCAAATGTATTTTCAATTATTCGGCACATCATTGTTAATCCTGGATGGCCTAGCCTGTCATGCCACAAACTAAATATTCTAGGATCACAAAATTTTTCTTTAACCACCAAATTTGACTCAACTATATTTATATATGTAAAATGTAAACCAGAATCAAATTGTGGTGATTTCTCCAATATATGCTTTTCATTTATTATAAACATATATTTATTGTTTCCTATTGTTTTGGTGAACGTGTCATATCCGTTAAGATATATATCATTAAAACCCAATAAATTTCTGTTTGACTTTGGGGAAAATAACACATTACTGATTACAAACTTCGTACCATTAGGTAACATGAAACGAGCATTTCCTGCTCCTACGATCAAGTCTACAGGACCTGATATTGTATTTATGTGCCCTTTTACGGGTTTTAGTGTGGAAAAATATTTCTTTGTTTTCAAGATGGTGTGTGTGGTACCACAATCAATTATTAAGAGTTCTCCAAGATTTCCTTGGTTTTGTGCTCCAGTTGAACTCATTTTGAACTTCATATAAGAAAAATAAATGATGAGTTATGAACACAATTTTAATAAAAGTGACTCGAAAACTTCATTAAGAAAGAAAAACATTACAATGAAAAATTAAAAACATGTTACAAAAGGAAACTAGTTTTCTAGGATGTCTAAATCATTGCAAAAGTCTAGAGTGTTTAGTTCAATGTTTCCTAAATCAACACCATCGATGAGGTTGACTTATTTCCCCGTTCCTTTAATGGAATCTTGGTAAAGTTTACAAAGATGGGGATCTGTACGACAGGTCCTTGACCAATGACCAGTGCTACCACATCTATAACAAGAACCTCCGGGGTTCTGTGATGTTCCGACATCATTTCTTTTTTCTTGTGGTTAGACATTATTTCCTTGTAGAGTGTGTTGATTATTGTTTCTTTGACCACGCCCACGGTTATAAGGATGACCGCGTCCACGACCCTGAGTATAACCGCGCCCAAAATTTTGGTTTTGGTTGAAATGGTCTCGACCGCGACCACGGCCTCGTCCACGACCACGTCCTCGTCCATACGAATTATTTCTAGGTTCATAGTAGCATTTGCTTCAGGAAGTGCTACTGAACCTGTTGGAAGGGACTGTTGGTTCTTTATTAATAGTTCATTATTTTGTTCAGCAACAAGGAGAAGTGTATTAAGCTCAGAATATTTTTTGAGCTTTTGCATACGAAGCATCAGAAACCTCTTCCCCACATTGAAGCATCAGAAACCTCTTCCCCACAAAATTTTAGTTGTGAACATCTCCGAAATAATGCCGAATTATAGTCATGTACCTTTTTGACGTCTTGAAACCTCAACGATAACCACTCAACCCTAGCACTTGGAAGTATAACTTCCTTTTGGTGGTCAAATCTTTCTTTTAAGCTTTTCCAAAGAGTGCTAGGATCAGTGGTATTGAGGTATTCATACCTCAATATTTCGTCGATATGTTTGCGAAGGAAAATTATTGCACGTGCTTTATCTTGCGACGTGCACTTATTTTGTTCTTTTATAGTTTCAGATAAATCCATGGACTCAAGATGCATCGTAACATCTATAGTCCAAGGCATGTAGTTTTTTCCGATGACTTCAAGAGCGGTAAATTCAAGCTTCGCAAACATAATTAAATAGATGAATCCTAAGAAAAATAAAACTCATTAAATTTTTCGTTTAAAGGTGGGGATGAGTTTTACTATTTTATTATAGTTACAAACATAATTAAATAGATAAATCTTCTCAAATTCCTTTTATTTTAAAATTTAAAATTTTATTTTTTAATCGGTTGCGTATAAATAAACGTTAGTATATATAAATAGATGTCAGAGCATGAATAATAGTTAGTATACATAAATAAATGTTAGTGTGCGTAAATAAATGTTAGTTTGTATAAATAAGCGTTAGTATACATAAATAAATGTTAGTATGCGTAATTAAATGTTAGTTTGCATAAATAAATGTTAGTTGCCGTAAATAAACGTTAGTTTACATAAATAAACGTTAGTTGCCGTAAATAAATGTTAGTTTGCATAAATAAACGTTAGTATACATAAATAAATGCTAGTTGCATAAATAAAAATTAGTATGCGATAACGAAAGTTAGTTTGCAATAACAAATGTTAATGAAGCGTAAATAAAGTTAGAATAAGAAATGAACTTCGTTAGTAGTCATAACGGCAATGATAAATAATAAAAGAAATTTGTTAGTAGTCATAAATTCGAGAATAAAATGTTGTTTTTTTCGTTGTCGTTGTTATTATTATTATTATTATTAATTAACATTCTAGTTTTGATGAAATTACATACCTTGATTAAGATCAATGTGTCTTTTAATCGCCATCGTTAGAGCCTCGTGCTGATAACGTGTTATAAATTCAGCGTTACCACGACTATTATGAATGAGCTAATAGCTAGAATATAGATGAAGAAAGAAAGAAAGCTTAGAGCTTGGAAAGAGTAGAGAGAGTTTATATCAATTATGAAAGAGTTGATATGAGATGCATTTTCTTCCTTACATTGATGGTCTATTTATACTACCAAGTTTACTATTCAAATATAGTTGTTTAATTGGTAAATGATAAGTGATGACAAAGTGATGACATAATGTTGTCATTCACCAATTACTTGTAACATATATATATATATATATATATATATATATATATATATATATATATATATATATATATATATATATATATATATATATATATATATATATATATATATATATATATATATATATAAGTATATTTAAATCATTTTAAACTTATCTTTGTTTAACTTATTAAATCTATTAAACATGCAAGGATGTAATGTTAATAATTAATTTAAACAATTATCAAATATTTAAATCCATCATATTTTCACATTTTAGCAATTAGGGATTTTTTTGTGTGTAGGCAAGCCAAGTTAGGAAACTTGATAGACAAGTTATGGTTGTAACCCTAGCCATCATGAAACCCTACTTTTTTAGAAACCCTAGTTTTTAGGCAACCCCTAATGCACAAGTTAAGGCCCAAGGTCACTACCAAGTCCATATGAATATTCGAAATTAAATTTAGCATAAACCCTGATTTTCGGTTTTCATAACATGCAAACAAGGTACTTCACAAATCAAATTAGATCTAAAGTGCAAAACACTTATAAACAATGGCTCTTATACCACTGGATGGTTTTGATCATAATAACCAAATCATATTTACAACTAAAGACTAATCAAGATCAAAACATATGTTCATACAAGACTATCATAGATCTTATGTTCATAACAATTGTTGCAACTAAAGAAGAATAGGAAAAATTACCTCTTTGAATGATAGATATCTCCTATCTTAAGATCTAATTCTTGCCACCTTGAATTGGGTGTAAAGGATCCAAACCAGAATACCTCTTTTGGTTCACACCCAAGAACACCAAAAAGCAAATAGACATAACCTTGTTAAGGGTGGAGGCTAGAAACCACAAATCCTAATTAGGGTTTGAGAATTTTCGCAAAAGGGAGGGAGGGGGAGGGGGTGGTGGCACACAAGGGTGGAAATGGAGCATCTAGTGTTTGATCCCTAGCGCTCTATTTATAGGGAAACCCTAGCTTGTTCCCAAAGTTAAAAGCATTTTGCCACTTAGCCCCTAGACTATTTATATAAATTAAACTCCTTTAATTAATTAACATCCAATCTCTATAATTAATTAATTCTAATTAATTTATCACAATATGAAAAATTAATAAACAAAATTTTCTCCCAATTTATTTTGACACCAATTTGCTTTACTAGGTGCTAAGGGCAACTCAAAAGGACCCTGTTATTTTTAGAAATATTACCAATAGTTAATGAATGTGGATACTATTCCCAACAATTATACACTCCATGAGTTGAGGGATATGTTTATCAATTTTACCATCACTGCTAGAAACAACTATATCCAAGCTTTTGTTGTCCCTTTTGGGTAATTTATTGGAAATAATTTGAATCAAATAATTTAAAATGGAAATTTAGGGCCCTAATTCATATGACCACTGAGGAACTTTTGAAGAAAGGTTATAAAAGAAAGAATTGCCTTATTCATCACCATATTTAACTTGTTTTAGTCCTTGATTTACCACACTCCATCAACATGTACTTTCTTTAGAACAAAATGAAAAACAATTAAATCATTAGATATAACCCTATATCTCCCAAAAATTCATTCATATAGCTAAAGATATCATATTATGGAAATTTTCTTTAAAAAATGTTGCGTTTGCATATAGTATTCGAAAACTAGAATAAGAAAATATTATAAATTGAGCATTATTGCTTCACGAGTGACCGCCCAGAAAAAAATATTAATCTTCAATAGTTGGAATCTCATATCATCCGGTTTCAATGTGCTATTCTTATACTGTATCAATGTTAAGTTTGCTTATGAATCTTGTTGGGGTTTGGGAGGTAGGGTCAAGAGGTTAAACAAAATGCTTGAAGTATCGTGTGATCACTTTTCAAATATGATACTTTGACCCGATGCTTTGGTATCACAAAATGCAGATTATTGGGATACTCCTTCAAGGAACAATTTCAAATCAAGGCACTCCTACGAAACCATGAACTAGATGAGTCATCCAACTAAGTAGAAGCAATAGTGAGCCCAGTAGCTGCCAAACGGAAAAAGGTCATGGAGAACGATATTCAGTCCATGTTTGTTAACCAAGTTAAGAATTTGGTTAATCTTACACCTGGCTCAAAACTAGCGGGAGTAAGTGGATCTTCAGTAAGGAAGAATAGCATGGATATGAATCTACATGCATTCAAACACCAAACACCATAAAAATCCTAACTTTAACAGTCCATAAGTCCATAAAAATCCTAACTTCAACATTCAAACACCATCACACCAATTCAAGAACAAGTTCAAAGTCTAAAATGGTCCAAACTAATAAAAATCACCAAAGAGAGTATGGCTTACTCTCTAACCCATCCCAAAGGTTCTAAATCATGGATTTAAGGCATAAAGTTCCTGACTCTATGCTTGTCAAACATAGACAATCAGCAAAATGGACCATTACACTAATTTAATCCATAGAAACCCACTTAAATCATAAGAAAAACCATAAAAAAGCATAAAGGTGATTGACTCACAATGGTCCAGAAAATGCAGATCTTTGAAGCTTCATTTAAGAGAAACATCTTGTAGCATCACCACCTTCATTCTAGCATCAACAAGGCTTCAAAAATCCATCCAAACACACCAAAATCATCAAAAAAAATTCCACATGTCTAGAGAGATGGAGAGAGAGAGAATGTTTTGGAGGCTGAAATTTTGCATTTGGCTGCTGCCCTAGGGTTCACAACCCTTAAATATGGCCCGAGCATGAAAATCTAGGATTTTGGCCCATTTTCAGCAGTTAGCGTCGCTAACTTCTCAATGTGCAAACCCACTGAACAGCCGGCAACATAGCGTTGCTAAAGAGAACATTAGCGTCGCTAATGGCATCATTAGTGTCAATAATGATGCCATTGGCGCCGCTAATGGTCAAAACACCACTTTTTCCCATTATGCTTCGTTTAATCCGTGAACTTTTGACTCTTAAACACCCGAAACTTGAACGTCACGGGATTAGGGTCTTACACAATATATATAAAAAATAATTTCGAATTAGTATTAATATTCAAATAGATATTGTTTTACGATATGTTAAAATTTAATAGTCAACAACTTATATAATTAACGTCTAAAATGTACCTAATGAATAATAGTCGAAATTACGGGTGTTATAGTCTTTTAATCTTGAATTATTTATTTGTGTTGGTTGAATATTTTACAAATATAAGTAAAAATTTTGAACCACTTTAAATTAGTTTTTTGAAAAAATTTCAAAAAAGACACTAAGTTTTAAAAAAAAATCGATTCTGACACTCTGTTATTTTTTTCAATTAGGTTAGTAAGTTTTTGAAAATTTTCAATTAAGTCACTATGTTTTCAATTTTGTTTCAATTTTGGCACATGGGTACCACGTCAGCATACCATATCATCAATGATTGATATGTCATCATGCCATATCAGCTGAGAATCGGGTTGACCGGTCAAATGGTCAATATTTAAAAAAATTGAAAACATAGTGACTTATTTGAAAAAAATTGAAAACTTAGTGACTTAATTGAAAAATAAGCACAGTGTCAAAATCAAATTTTTTTAAAACTTAGTGTCTTTATTGATAAAAGTATGGAATTTCATTAATGAAATTTACTCACATAATTAACTAAAATTGTGGCCATCCTATTTCAAATAATAATGGCAACGGGTAGGGTTTTGGTTGGGGCAACCCCAACCTGATAAGTTTCGGGTTTCTTAGGCATCCCATCTAGTTTAGGTTTTCCATAGGGTTTCACGTATCTGACCGGGTATACTAAACACCTTAATAATATAAATTTACTATACTAAAAGTTAACACCACTAATTTATACAATTACAATCGTATTCGTTGGACGTATATATCACATTTCACATGGAACGTTATTCTTATGATATATAAATATTTCAAAAACTCGTACCGAAAGATTTATTCATTCACATTATATATATATATATATATATATATATATATATATAATTTTTGGAACGGATCGGGTCAAGGCGAGGGAACCCAAATCCGACGACCCGATACTCGACATTCTCGTGTTTCGAGTTGTCCCGTCGGGTTTGGATTTTTTTGCCATTCCTATTTTCAAAAAGCTATTTGTGGTGACAAAAAGGACCTCATCAGGATACTTGAACAAATTAATGTGGCTCTTAATGATGGGAGAATAAGTCATGTTGCTATTTTACAAAGAATTGAGGTGCTCAAAAAGTTAGATGATTTGGATAAAATCCAAATGATGGATTTTCGAAGTCCAAAGTCAACTCGATTGTTGAAAAAATTCCAACTTTTTCCATGTTATGCTTAAAAGAAGAAAAGGAAGCTGGTCGTAGACAGTTGATGGTGGATGGGGCATGGTTGTACAATCTGAGTGAGGTTAAGCCAACGTTTTTTTGAATATTTTGAACAAAATTTCGGTCATTTTTAAAATACCCCAAATATGAAGGCACTTGATGTTGGGCAGCATGATTTCCTTGAGGCTTAGTTTCTAGAAGAAGAAATTAAGTCTGTCTTGTGGTCTTGTGGTAGTGATCGGGCTTTACATCCAGATGGTTATTCATTTTGTTTTGTAAAAAAATGCTACGAGATCTTTAAGAAGAAAATTTATTATATTATATAGGAGTTTTTCACACTTCTATCATCCTAACATAATGTAATTATTCATTTGTTATTCTTGAAAGGTTTTCTGCAATTTATGAACTAAAACCCTAAGTTCACATGCAACCTATAAAAGTATTTATGTTTTCTATCTTTGAACATATAATAAAATCCCTAAAAACCAACAGAAATTTCTAAAGAAAACAATTAAGAAAACTAACCTTTAGTTTTAATCCTTGAAGCCAAGCAGCACAAGTGTCTTGCCTTAAATGAGATCACACACAGGGAGCAGGAGGATGGGGAATGATATTCCAGAGAGACTGAGAAGCCAGAAGCGGCGCAGGTTTTTAGGGTGCAGAGGAGTTCTATTTATAGCCTCCAGGTGGTGACATTCAAAACCCTACACAAGCCAAATCTGGATAAGCCTTTTATCATTTGGACCAAGCCTTTTAAACCCTTATTAGGGTTTCGAAATTAAGAGTGTTCCCACTCATAATTTCGCCACCTAGCATGTCTAACTGGCCAGTCATTACTCAACTATTGAATAATTACAAGAGTAGTCCCTGCACCTTTAATTAATTAAATTAATCACTAAATTAATTCCAATTAATTCTAGATTAATTTCTAATTATTTCATTGGCTATCCTGGCTGTAACTGTGAAAGAAGAGTTCTTTTGGAAAGGACTCATATTCTGAGGAAACAATGGGAGTAAGAATAATCCTGAATGAGTTCAGGATTAGCCAACTGAAAGAACCTTTAGTCATCACTAGGCCTTGACCAGGAATTAGAATCCTGTAAAACCTGACATACTCTTCTCTTGACCAGTAGTATTGGTCACCGTCATAAGGTGTTATGATCTGGGTGATATACCGATTAGTGGTAAAACACTAAAGTTGGTACGGATAAGCAATCCGACTACTTGGAAGCATTGGTGAGCCCGGTTGCTGACAAATAAGAGAACCTTAGGGCGAGACACAATCTATGTGACAATTTGATTGATTTTACACCTGGTCTAAAAGACCAGTGGGAGTAATTGAATCATCAAAAGAAAGCGACATGGATAAAAATGTACTTACAAAACATCTGGTTGAGTGAGACGATACTCAGAGTCGATCAATTGATTCCGAGAGAAGCACTCTCAATAGAAGATGAAATCCAAGAGGATACTGCGTGGCACATTGTGAGTCGTTAGTGGAGCGCGTGTGGATTACCGGCACACTAATAGGGACTCACAAAGAGCATCCCAATAAAGAAGGTACATGGCCCTAGGATTCATCCCACGGGCATCTCGTAAGGAAGAATATTCGGATTCTCAAAATATGCCAAAGGTTTAGATTTTGAGAACAGTCTGAAAGATTGCAATGTCAGATAGGTTTGGACTTCAGATTCTCAAAATGTGCTAAAATGTTTGGATTTTGTGAATAGTCCGAAAGAGTCAAAGCCAGTGGGAGTATTATTGTTATCTGCCTTCGAATTAGCGTACGTAGTATTATAATATTCAATATTATATTGTAGAGGTTATGAAACTTACATTTCATCGTACGTTTCGATTGACTTGAGTTGACTTTTATTGACCTAATTTGACAGTTGTCACATTACTATTCATGCAATTTGACACACTCATACAACATTTCAAGGACAATTTAAACAACCATGTATTAAGAGAAAATCAACATTTTATTAAAAAAATATCCTTGAACAATGTACTATATGGCAGACTATGTCGCACGCATCTAATAAGCTAATAACCAGATCATAATATCTATCTAAACTCCAATACTGCATGAGTTTCAGATCCAATCCGAATATGCTCCTATGCAACAAAATCCTGCATCCTACAGAGGTCATGAACACAGAGCAAATGTGAGAAACACATCATGTATAAAGGAAATAAGGATTAGGAGTTCTGAGTTTTTAAGATATTCCTGAGTTTCCAAACTGTTTGGCTTCGGAGCATTTTTCCAATCTTTCCGTGACTGTGTCCCACCTTATGGATTCCTAGTTTGTGACATCGAAGAACCGGTCCAGACGATCTGGATTATTTCTTGATGTGCCTTATTACTGGACTCAATCCTGAAGTAATTGAATCAATGGAACTATGCTTCTCCATGAAGGGCTCATACAGAGTCAACATTGAATACATTTCCATGATTGTCTTATCTGGTTGCCCTTCCTATGCATTTGAATGAACATACCGACGAGTCGAGTTAATATTCAACTCTCGATTAAAGGGTGACCAAATTTACACAGTTCACCTATGTGTCTCTCAATCTTGAGAACATGTGAACTGGTGCTACTTCCTGCACACTTCAAACTCTTTGAAGATCTTGGCTCGTCCCTTTTCAACCGGTTCTCGGAACCTTTCCTCAACCAGCTGTGCTAACTCATCTGACCCTAGGAATTCTAAATCCCTGTGGAACTCGGGGTCAATGATCAATAGCATGAGGCAATGAACTTCCTTGGACTCAATAGTCAAGGGGTCATGCTCATCACAAGCTGCTGTGTGATGCCATGCTTTGGGAGCGGATACTCAATAAGATATGGCTTGCCAGCAAAACTAAGAATCATTCTTTATTTGTGAAGCCATACCACATAGTTCAGGCCAGTCAGCCTTACCATATTTAATAGGTGATTTCTGAGACTCTCAAAAATAGGTGAAGGAGGAGAAGGGGGAGAATTGAGACTATCTTCAGACATTTATAAAATTTGAATTTATTAGTTTAATTTTAATCCCTCTTAAATAATTACCCAATATATTATTTAATAAGGCTAGGATCCTAAATACCCCAACTATGGTATGTAGATGGATGTCGTAATCACAACACAGTGGTCATTAAGGTAGATATACATTTATCAATTTCAATCTTATGAAATTCCTAGATCTGTGAGATTCATTGAACTGTTCAATGGCATGTTTAATCTCGGATATGCTATACTGTTTGTGGCTGGGATGCCGAGGATCACAAACTAGATGTGAATAACCATGCAAATCAGCTTGGTAACCTCAATGTCATTTATCATCTCTAATTGATGTGTCGGTTAACCACACATGCTCCATCAACAATGATAAATCATGAGAAACCCATTACCACTCTTTATGAGCCCCTATTAATGTGCCGGTTAACCACACACGCTCCACTAATGTCTCATAAAGTGTAATGTGCAATTTCATGGATTAGCATCATTTCACATTTTTCCTAAAGTAACTAGATTTGGGATTTTAGAAAACTGTTCTAGTACTTTCATTAATAACATTATACTTTTAATGAGATTAATCTGTCCTATCAAACCCGTTCGGCTAACGACCCTCCACTAATCAAGAGAGCGGTGGGTGAGAATAGACACCCATTAGACCGCTATTTTATAGGCAGTCTCCTTATACCCTAGATCAACTTCGTGAATGAGGCATACTATTGATTTGACTGACTTGATCTTATACATATAGGTATTAACATTTAATAATAATATGTATAAGGTGTATTTTAAACATTTAAAATATTTATGATTTGTCCTTTTTAAATTTTCGAAAATTTAAACCATTTAAATTAAAATTTAAAAGTTAAACCCAAAGTGATTCAAAGAATGTCTTTTAATTAACTATTAATTAAATTAATCAATTAAATCACATGAGGATTAATTAATTAAACAATTTAATTTAATCCTTATCTTGCCCACCAAGTTATCTAAAATAAGGGTCAAGAGTTTCCTTTTATTAAATGATCATAATTACCAAAAATAAAGAAACCCTAAAATAAACCTCCTTATTTTCGCCAACTATGGGGTGGAGGCTAGGGTTTCTAAACCCTAGCCACAATTTGGAATTCCTTGAGACCAAGGGATTAACACCATTAAATCCTTTTAACAGTTCACCTATTATACCAGTTCAAATAGAAAACAACCAAAAAGCTCTGATACCACTGAAAGGTTTTCTGCAATCTATGAACTAAAACCCTAAGTTCACATGCAACCTAGAAAAGGATCTATGTTTTCTATATTTGAACATATAATAAAATCCCTAAAGGCCAACAGAAATTTCTAAAGAAAATAATTAAGAAAACTAACATTTAGTTTTAATTTTTGAAGCCAAGCAGCACAAGTGTCTTGCCTCAAATAAGATCACACCCACGGAGCAGGAGGATGGGGAACGAAATTCCAGAGAGACAGAGAAGCCAAAAGCGGCATAGGTTTTTGGGGTGCAGAGGAGTTCTTTTTATAGTCTCCAGGTGGTGACATTCAAAACCCTAGACAAGCCCAAATCTGGATAAGCCTTTTATCATTTGGACCAAGCCTTTTAAACTCTTATTAGGGTTTCGAAATTAAGAGTGTTCCCACTCATAATTTCGCCACCTGGCATGTCCAACTGGCCAGTCATTACTCAACTATTGAATAATTACAAGAGTAGTCCCTACACCTTTAATTAATTAAATTAATCACTAAATTAATTCCAATTAATTTTAGATGAATTTCTAATTAATTAATATAGTTTCTAATTAATATATTATCACTTTAATATATTAATAAACTATATATTTTATTTCTATTGATTTATTAATTATATGATAAATCAATCTTTCTCTCTACTGAACTTTCTACCAAACCTCTAGCTGTGAGGGCAACCCAAATGGACTTTGCTTCTACTAATAAGATAAATACAAATTATAAGTCATGGCTTAGACACCTAATCCAACAATTCTTACACCAAAAGAGATCATCCCATATTTTGTACAAATTATAGACCGTTTATTTAATTTGTTTGTAATACAAAATTATTGAAAAAATAGCTAATCAGTGGGTTCAAGTTGTGGGTTAGGTGGTGAGTTATGAGAAATTTGCCTTCGTTAAAGGTAGACTAATATTGGATAGGCTATTGATGGCGAATGAGATTATAGAGTTGTCTAAGAAAAAGAAATGCTTATGATATCTAAGGTGAATTTTGAGAAAACATGACTTCGTTAGTTGGAAGTTTTTTTTTTTGTGGGTTGAAGTTTATGGGTTTTCAGAATAAATTGATACATTGGATAAAGTATTTTCCTTGTTTCCTCTTGGTCATGTATTATTGTTAATGGGAGCTTAACTAACAAATTCCAGTTAGTGAGGGGGTTCAAACAAGGTGATCATTGTCTCCTTTTTATTTACTATTGTTATGGAAAGCTTACATGTAGCAATAAAATATATGGTTGCTCATGGTTTTTTCGTGGTTCGAAGATTATGGCAGATACCTTCCTTTATCACAATTGTTTTATGCTAATGATGGTCTCTTTATGGGAGAATGGAGCAAAAGCAATGTTATAAACTTGGTCAGTAGTAGTTTGAATTATTTAGTGTTTATTTTTTTTTGAACAACAAGAATATCATTAAAGAGGCTCAAGCAAGGAGCTAGAGCAACGAGATTACATCATGTTCGGTTTAACATTCCAATCCTCCCAACAAATCGCACTAGCTTTCCTGTCCCTACATTTTAGCCACTGAAAAGCCAAGATTTTAATTTTCTCAACAATCATGACACACCTATCCACTTTACCCTTAAATATAATTTGGTTTCTATGAGACCAAATACTCCAAATAAAGGCCGCAAAGATGCATCCCAGTCTTCTTCCTATGTCTTTCCTTTTGCCCTCGAGGGTCTCTATACAGTCAAGCATATCCTCGAGGGTCTCTTATTTAGTGTTTATGTTGAAGCTAAATTTACATAAGTCAAGTTTAATTGTCAATGGGCTCATATATTTGGGTCTATGGGTTGGATTGGAGATGAATCAGATGTCTAGTTGGGATAATGGCAAACAACGTTTCACAAAAAAGTTGGCTTCCGGGGAAGGTGAGGATGCTTTCGAGTAGTGGGAGATTGACTCTTATTAAGTCGCCTTTGGACAACATAGCCATTTAGTATATGCGTTCAAAATTTTGGATGCATTTTGTAGACTTATAGAGTCGATTTAGGAAATATTCTTTTGGGGCAGTAGCTACAATGAAAAGAATATTAGTGGGTGAATTAGGAGAAAGTGATGGCTTTGAAATCTAAGGATGGTTTGTGGGTAGGTAGTTTGTTCTTGTTTAATTGTTTGTTAATTCAAAAATAGAGATAAAGGTTTCTTACAAATGGAAAACCAGGTGGGTTAAGTTGAGTAAAGATATACATGGTCTATGTTGGGAGTGTTGGCGAATATTGTAGACTGGTATAATAGGTTAAATATGAAACGAATTATTTTGCATTTTGATTTGCAAAAGAGGATGGTCGGTGGGTCTAATATTGAACTATGGAAGGACATTTGGATGGGGAATTGAAAGTTCATGAATCGTTTTCATAGGCTTTATGCAATTAAGATAAGTAAAGGGTGTAAAATTCGAGATCATTTGGCTACTAAAGCTTCGATTTGGGCTTGACGCATGCCCTTTGGGGGAGTAGAGAGTGACCAACTTGCAGACCTTGATCGGTTTTGATAAATAAAATAGAGCGTGTTATGCTAAAACGGAAACGGAAGCTTTTTAATATAACTAGTTTATTTTAGACCATTTTAAACAAAACCATCAGGGATCCATTTACATCGGTAAGAATGATATTTAAACATACATAGGATGCTTTAAAGAAATAACCTTTGAAGCGTTTGAACCCTCTTGGTATTGGGGTGTTGAAGTAGATGACAAAAAATCAAGAAGCTTGATCTCTCTACAAGTGTCCACCACCAAGGTAAAGGCACTTTGAATGCTAGTTCCTTCTTGTAAAATGAACTTCTTAAGCCTTTAAGTACTTAACAAATTAAGCACTAAAGGAGAAGTGCTTCTACACTCTCAAACTTGGAACAAACTTCACAAAAGGAAGAGAGTAGAGGGAGAGAAAGAGTTCCCACGTTTTTAAGTCTATATGAGAGAAAAACTTGATGCAAACTTTGCATCTCACTCTTTTTTATACTAAAAAGTAAGTACCATGACCCATACTATCATTAAATGCAAAAGATATGATCTTACACAAGGTATGGGTGTGTAATTATGGTAAAAAGGAACAAGAGTGTCCAACACACTTCCTTTAGAAACTAACTAAGTCTAGCTACATCTTAATGTAACCCAAAGTGTCCAAAACTTTGTAAATGACTTAATATATCATACCATATGATATAATTATTAGTTTAACTCCTTATAATTATTATTTCCACAAAAAAATAATTATTCTCTAATTAAATACAAGAGTTGAATTTATTTATTAATTATCAAATACTTAATAAATATTCAATAAGTACCAACTTGATAACGGTGTGACCCTATAGGATCACATGTAATTAGCAATATCATTTCATAATGATTCTTGAGCATATAGATCCAACAATCTCCCACTTGCACAAGATTCATTATGGATTGACACAAACAGTAGTTGACGTCTAGCAACGGACTAATGTCCCTAATAACATACGAAAAGGTGCCATTTATCAACATCCAATTCCAAAAGCTCAAAGCTGCAATTGATGTATAAGGTAAGTCTATCAATATTCTCTTTGTTTCAGACATCATGTTGGACATGAGACATGGAACGTGATCATTCTCATTTGTTGTCCAACTTTAAGTAAGGCGCCTTAGATGTCTAACACTCAACACATGAGAGGAACAAATCTCATCTTGACTACATACGTACTCATATATAGTTCATATTATACCCAACAATGGCCTTTATAACTTTACGGTTACGAACAACGTTAACCATGTTAAAGTACAGTAATTCCTATACACGAATTCCCAATACGTATCTCAGGTCGAAAGACATAAAGATATTTACCATTGTTCAATAGTTGTTCTCCAACAAGTACATACGAACTTGGCCGCAACACTTTGCCATTTCATCTCATGAAATCATCCAATCCGATTCATATTAGTCTTAATTCATAGTTGGTCCCACAACCATGAGCGACTATGGATGATTTAGAATAACCAGTTTATTCATGGAGAAAACATGCTAACATAGGACACAATAATATTAATACAAAAGAGATATCTTATATATCAAAAGAGATTACATGTCATTGCTATATAGTTCTATATATATACAGATATTAATAATGTACAGATTTATATACAATCACTAGATAGTCGAAGTCAATCTCTTTTGCATGGATTTCAAACTTGTTTTGAGAAAGGGGCTTCGTGAATGGATCCGTTATATTATCATCTGTATGAATCTTTTTAATTTGTATATTTCCCAATTCCAATTCTTGACGAATGAAATTGTATCTTCGTTGAATGTGTCTAGTCCTCTTGGTAACCATTGGGTCACTTGCGATGGCAATGGCACCGGTGTTGTCACAAAACATCTCAATAGCATTCTTGATGGTTGGGACAACCTCTAGATCACCAATGAACTTTTTCATCAAATCAACTTCTTGATTTGCCTCCGATGCAGCAATAGCTCAGATTTTGTTGTAGAAAGTGCGACCACTTCTTGCTTTGAACTTTTCCATGCAATGGCCCCTCCATTTAGGGTGAACACGTATCCCGAGTGTGACCTAGAATCATCTCGATCAGTGTTGAAGCTAGCATCGGTGTAGAACCTTACAGCGAGCTCTTCATTAACTCCTCTATAAACTAAGAACATGTCCTTAGTCCTTCTCAAGTACTTAAGGATGTTCTTTACAGCCATCCAATGCTTTTTTCTAGGATTAGCTTGATATCGACTAGTCATACTCAATGCATAAGCTACATCCGGCCTTGTACATGGCATTGCATACATAATCGAGCCTACTACTGAAGCATACGGTATGCGACTCATTCTTTTAATCTCATCATCTAAACTAGTACAGTCTGTCTTAGAAAGAATGGTGCCAGGTAACATAGGTACAATTCCTCGTTTTGAGTTCTCTATTGAGAAGCGTTTTACGACTTTATCAATGTATGAACTTTGACTCAATCCAATGAGTCTTTGGGATCTATCTATATAGATCCTAATACCGAGTATATATGCTGCATCCCCTAGATCGTTCATTTGAAAGGACTTGCTTAGATAAGCCTTAGTCTCTTTCAATGTTGGGATATGTTTCCCGATCAACAATATGTCATCTACATATAGTATTAGAAAAATAATTTTGCTCACACTTGCTTTGATGTATACACATAGTTCATCAAAACTTTCAGAGAAACCAAACTTTTTGATGTTCTCATCAAAGCGATGATACCAAGTCCTAGATGCTTTTTTTAATCCATAAATGGACTTCTTCAGTTCGCACACCTTTTTTTGGTTATCTGGATCAACAAAACCTTCAGGCTGTTCCGTATAGACATCTTCCTTAAGATATCCATTAAGGAAAGCAGTTTTGACATCCATTTGCCATATCTCATAGTCGTAATATGCGGCTATGGCCATGATAACTCTAATGGATTTAATCTTGGCAACTGGTGAGAAGGTGTCTTCATAGTCAATACCATGAACTTGAGTATACCCTTTCGCAACAAGTCTGTTGGGCCCTATTTTGGTGGTTTATACTTTCTCCATATGGTTTGTAGGTGTTTTGGGTTTGTTAGGCTAAGTGTGGGTTTAGGCTGTCCATGTAATGGTTTTAGATGGCTATGTTAGTATAAATAGTCTTTGTGTAGGCGTGTTCGGGGGTTGGTCAGCCGAAATCATAGGGTGGAGCCCTAGAGAAATCGTGTGATGTTACTGGGTGTGTGATCATTGTACCAGTCGTTCAAGTTAACACAAACGAGTGCATTTGGTCAATTGATTTTTGATTTACTTCATCTTTTCTTGATTTATTGCTTGTGATTCAATTGGTTTTCCGCACCAATTGATATTTATTGTGATTGATATCGTTTTTGGAACGAATATGGACTTACAATTGGTATCAGAGCTTGAAGACAATTTTTATTGTTTTGGTATCAATCTTGTTCACAAGAAATTAATCACGTTTGGTTTGAGTTTTGGTTTTAAATTGTGCCTACTGTTCATCGAAATTCAAAGTGACCTTCTTCGTGTTCATCGGAATCAAATGTGGAAACAGTCTTCAATTTTCGAAAATTAAGGAGTTTCCACGAAGATTTGGTGGTTTCGGTGGATTCAAAAGGGGATTTCGGCAGTAAACAAAGCATTTCGGTCAATTTTTAGGTCAAAGCTTGGTTATCAGTCATTATTCAGTAAAAAGTGAGGTTTTCGGTCAAACCTTGGCCATCATGAGAGGGTTTCGGGCAACATCAACCGAAAAGCTGTGGTTTTCGGTCATTACAAAGTCAAACCATAGGATTTCGGTCAACTTTGGTCAAACTTCAAGGTTTTCGGTTAGAATCAGTCCGAAATTGAATTTTCTCAAGTGACTTTACTAAAATCTCATAATTTTTGGTTTATTTTAACTTAATTATTTTAAAATGACAACCAAAACAAAATATATGTGCAAAAATTCATGCTGCTTGGACTGTGAAACAAAAATTAATAAATATCGCGAAATAAACGAGAATCTTGTAAGGGAAATTTTTGAACTTGAAAATTTAAACTACAACCTTAAAAATGATGCCATTGGCGCCGCTAATGGGATCATTAGTGTCAATAATGAAGCCATTGGCGCCGCTAATGGTCAAAACACCACTTTTCCCGTTTTGCTTCGTTTAATCTGTGAACTTTTGACTCCTAAACACCCGAAACTTGAACGTCACGGGAATAGGGTCTTACACAATATATATAAAAAATAATTTTGAATCAGTATTAATATTCAAATAGATATTGTTTTACGGTATATTAAAATTTAATAGTCAATAACTTATATAATTAACGTCTAAAATGTACCTAATGAATAATAGTCGAAATTAAGTGTGTTATAGTCTTTTAATCTTGAATTATTTATTTGTGTTGGTTGAATATTTTACAAATATAAGTAAAAATGTTGAACCACTTTAAATTAGTTTTTTGAAAAAATTTCAAAAAAGACACTAAGTTTTCAAAAAAAATTCGATTCTGACACTCTGTTATTTTTTTTCCAATTAGGTTAGTAAGTTTTTGAAAATTTTCAATTAAGTCACTATGTTTTCAATTTTGTTTCAATTTTGGCACATGGGTACCACGTCAGCATGCTATATCATCAATGATTGATATGTCATCATGTCACATCAGCTGATAATCGGGTTGACCGGTCAAATAGTCAATATTTAAACAAAATTAAAAACCTAGTGACTTACTTGAAAAAAATTGAAAACTTAGTGATTTAATTGAAAAATAAACACAGTGTCAAAATCAAATTTTTTTAAAACTTAGTGTAGTTATTGAAATTTACCCATATATATATGATAAAAACATAGATTGTTAGGACAATAATTTCTTAAAAAATTAAGTGGTATCACTTAGAAAGCTTTATCTACAAATTGGTTATGCAAAAATTAAATTAATATTATTGAACAATCTTAATTTTAAATTTCAAATTCTCTCGTATATCATAAACCTTGCTTTGGCTCTTATTTTTAATTTTTATTTCCTCTATAAGCAGCTAAGAAGTTAACATAGGGCTTGCATTATTTGAAATTTTGAAAAATTTTAATCATTTTCAAATACCTCTCAACTGTATTTGGCACTTCTTGAGTTTTGGGAGAAATATTTTTATAATGGAATATTAATTTCCTCTTCTGTTTAATAAAATTCATAAGATAACCATTTGTCTTTGAACTCACAGAATGAAAATTTTGAGAGAGTTGCAAATCTAGCTCTGACCATAATTTACTTGGAAATAGTTCAAAGAGACGGTTACTCATCAGGTCAGTCGTTTTATTCTACAATCCTTAGGTTCTCTTCCCCTTCATCATGTTCACTTGAACGATCTCGTAACCTTCTTGTATCTATCTCTTACCAAGTTTTCTAATAATACATTTTTCGAGTAGCTATACTATGTTTTGTCACTTCTGCTTGCATCTTAGCTATACATAATAAGTCCCTAGTACCTCTAAATAAGAATCCTTATCTTGGTTGAAGTTTAGTGTTGTTTTTATGACTATAAGTATTACCTATTTCGCTATAGTTTGTTCATGTGAGTAATTCCACCCTAGGAATGAGTCACATAAAATTAGATTCCATATGGCCTTATATTGTATGTTTCAATTAATAACAATAGCGAATATAAATATAGATATCAAATAAAAAACCTATAACAAATGACCACCTTTTGTCATACTGATCGACCGTAGCTAATAGTTATTACTTGTCAAACTTCTTATGCAAGATTATGGTTAAACGTGTGAACATGGTTTGCAATGGTCATTATTTTTTTTGGGTAATATGTGACTAAAAGTATGGAATTTCATTAATGAAATTTACTCACATAATTAACTAAAATTGTGGCCATCCTATTTCAAATAATAATGGCAACGGGTAGGGTTCTGGTTGGAGCAACCCCAACCTGATAAGTTTCGGGTTTCTTAGGCATCCCATCTAGTTTAGGTTTTCCATAGGGTTTCAGGTATCTTACCGTGTATACTAAACACCTTAATAATATAAATTTACTATACTAAAGGTAACACCACTAATTTATACAATTACAATTGTATTCATTGGACGTATATATCACATTTCACATGGAACGTTATTCTTATGATATATAAATATTTTAAAAACTCGTAACGAAAGATTTATTCATTCACGTTATATATATATATATATATATATATATATATATATATATATATATATATATATATATATATATATATATATATAATTTTTGGCACGGATCGAGTCAAGGCCAGGGAACCCAAATCCGACGAACCGATACTCGACATTCTCGTGTTTCGAGTTGTCCCGTCGGGTTTGGATTTTTTTTGCCATTCCTATTTTCAAAAAGCTATTTCTGGTGACAAAAAGGACCTCATCAGGATACTTGAACAAATTAATGTGGCTCTTAATGATGGGAGAATAACTCATGTTGCTATTTTACAAAGAATTGAGGTGCTCAAAAAGTTAGATGATTTGGATAAAATCCAAATGATGGATTTCAGAAGTCCAAAGTCAACTCGAGTGTTGAAAAAATTCCATCTTTTTCCATGTTATGCTTAAAAGAAGAAAAGGAAGCTGGTCGTAGACAGTTGATGGTGGATGGGGCATGGTTGTACTATCTGAGTGAGGTGAAGCCAACGTTTTTTGAATATTTTGAACAAAATTTAGGTAATTTAAAAAAAACCCCAAATATGAAGGAACTTGATGTTGGGCAGCATGATTTCCTTGAGGCTTAGTTTCTAGAAGAAGAAATTAAGTCTGTCTTGTGGTCTTGTAGTAGTGATCGGGCTTTACATCCAGATGGTTATTCATTTTGTTTTGTAAAAAAATGCTACGAGATCTTTAAGAAGAAAATTTATTATATTATATAGGAGTTTTTCACACTTCTATCATCCTAACATAATATAATTACTCATTTGTTATTCTTGAAAGATTTTCTGCAATCTATGAACTAAAACCCTAAGTTCACATGCAACCTAGAAAAGTATCTATGTTTTCTATCTTTGAACATATAATAAAATCCCTAAAGGCCAACAGAAATTTCTAAAGAAAATAATTAAGAAAACTAACCTATAGTTTTAATCCTTGAAGCCAAGCAGCACAAGTGTCCTGCCTCAAATGAGATCACATACAAGGAGCAGGAGGATGGGGAACGAAATTCCAGAGAGACAGAGAAGCCAAAAGCAGTGCAGGTTTTTGGGGTGCAAAGGAGTTCAATTTTTAGCCTCCAGGTGGTGACATTCAAAAACATATTAGGGTTTCGAAGTTAAGAGTGACATCCAAATCTTGATAAGCCTTTTATCATTTGGACCAAGCCTTTTAAACCCTTATTAGGGTTTCGAAATTAAGAGTGTTCCCACTCATAATTTCGCCACCTGGCATGTCCAACTGGCCAGTCATTACTCAACTATTGAATAATTACAAGAGTAGTCTCTGCACCTTTAATTAATTAAATTAATCACTAAATTAATTCCAATTAATTCTAGATTAATTTCTAATTAATTAATATAGTTTCTAATTAATATACTATCACTTTAATATATTAATAAACTATATATTTTATTTCTATTGATTTATTAATCATATAATAAATCAATATTTCTCTCTACTGAACTTTCTACCATGCCTCTAGCTATGAGGGCAACCCAAATTGACTTTGCCTCTATTAATAAGATAAATACAAATTATAAGTCATGGCTTAGACACGTAATCCAACAGTCTCCCACTTGGATAAGTCTATGACTTTAATTGTCCATTTATCTTCAGATTAATCAGCAAACTGTAGCTTCCTAGAAACTGCTTCCGAACTCTGACCCAGTCAATTCTGTCCATAGATAATTTATCATATGATCCTTCGTCCAACAAGATATTTTTGGACATGAGACATGGATTGAGATCAATCTCTGTCTGGTACTCTGTTTCTCGATTTCTGATTTGTATATGACTTAAGGCTTCTAATTGAACACATCAATTTAGTCCTGGCTGGCTAGCACTTTAGTCAACTTCAAAATCATCGAGAGGCCTACAGATATCTGTTTCCCATCAGGGTCAAGGAAATAATAAGCTTCGACTCATATGATTGTGTCTTTTACTCATCAAAATCGCCCACAACAATATGTTTTATAACATCGAGTTACCGATGCATTTACGCATTATCAATGCACAACCGACTTGTAAATTTCAACTCATATGTCTCCGCTTCAAGACCATAATATATTATCGTCTCAAAATTGCTCGTGATATAATCCATGAAGAAATTCTTTGAGCGTGAGTTTATCCAATACTCAAATCTCTATTTCTAAGTACTCATGAACGTTGTAGCAATGTTCTTGCTATGTCTAACTCCTTAGACAGTCTACAATCCAATTCATGATAGTCATGATTCAATACTTACTTCTCAAAGTATGAGCAACTATGGACCTTTCGAATAATCAGATTATTCGGGAAGTAAAACATGCAAAAGTGAAACATAAAATCTGACTGGCAGCTATTCTTGCTTATTACCAAGTCTCCACGAGGTAATAACCAAGTCAGATCTTTCATAATACTATTATCGGTTTCTTGTTTTCTTTTAAACTTTCAATTCAAGTTTTATATCTATGTCTACATGAACCTTTTACTCTTTCTATGTATCCATAGTGTCTTACACTGATACATTTTTATTGCAGACGATCTAATTGGATGCTCTTCCGATGTCATCTCAATATATTATTCTGTCATTCTCTCTCCCAACTTTATTATGGTGATGTGTACTGTGACTTCCCATGGTTCTCTGGGTGTTCAGTCTACATGACTGTACCCTAAGACTATTTCGAGGTGTTATGATGTGCCGGTGAACCACACGCGCTCCATCAGAATACCAACGAAACTCTTTAACCATGAAGTCCTACAGCACCACGTCCTGATGTAAATAATTACCGATTTGAAACTTCTTTCAAATTGTTACTAACATTCACCCCAATCATTTCCCAATGATTTCTCACTTGTGTTCAAATAATCCATCCAGTATTCCCGGCCAGGTTATATCATGAATCCAACTTACTATGCTCTAAGCATCAAGTCATCAGGAAATGTTCATGACACTTCTGATTGATCCAAGAAGCTTGTGGAATCCGATCTAATCTTATTCCAAACTCTTTTGGAATCTGAAGATTACTTATAATCCCTGTGTCATGACTTTCGAAAAACTATTTCCTTTCGGAGACTATTTTCTCATGCATCTTGAATCTTATCAAGATCATGCTCACAATGGCTGGGTCTATACTGACGATCCGATAGATGTCTGTGAACTACGTGAGTATGTTGCACCTTCTTTATATCTTTCATGCCAAGTCATCACACTTTGCAATGATAGGAAATTCCTTTCCTGGGATTTTGCATCTTGAATCTCATCAATATCACATTGGCAGAGTTTTGATCTATCTTATAGATATTTCCAACCACTTGAGTACATTGCATCTCTATTAAGTCTTTCATAGCGAACCAACTCTTAATGTCAAATCATTACACTTTGTAATGATAAGAGATGTTCCTAGAAACAATATGTAATCAACATATAGTCATAGGTAGATAACAATGATACTCCCACTGGCTTTGACTCTTTCGGACTATTCACAAAATCCAAACATTTTGGCACATTTTGAGAATCCGAAGTCCAAACCTATCTGACATTGCAATCTTTCAGACTCTTCACAAAATCCAAACCTTTGGCATATTTTGAGAATCTGAATATTCTTCCTTGCGAAATGCCCGTGGGATGAATCCCATGTCCATGTACCTTCTATATTGGCATTCTCTTTGTGAGTCCCTATTAGTGTGCCGGTAATCCACACACGCTCCACTAACGACTCACAATGTGCCATGCAGTATCCTCTTGGATTTCATCCTATATTGAGAGTGCTTCTCTCGGAATCAATTGATTGACTCTGAGTATCGTCTCACTCAACCAGATGTTTTGTAAGTACATTTCTATCAATGTCGCTTTCTTTTGATGATTCAATTACTCCCACTAGTTTTTAGACCAGGTGTAAAATCAATCAAATTGTCAAATAGATTGTGTCTCGCCCTAAGGTTCTCTAATTTGGCAGCAACCAGGCTCACCAATGCTTCCAAGTAGTCGGATTGCTTATCCGTACCAACTTTAGTGTTTTACCACTAATCGGTATGTCACCCAGATCATAACACCTTATGACGGTGACCAATACTACTGGTTAAGAGAAGAGTATGTCAGGTTTAACAGGAATCTGATTCCTGGTCAAGGCCTAGTGATGACTAAAGGTTCTTTCAGTTGGCTAATCCTGAACTCATTCAGGATTATTCTTACTCCCACTATTTCCTCATAATATGAGTCCTTTCCAAAAGAACTCTTCTTTCACAGTTACAGCCAGGATAGCCAATAAAATGACATTGCTGATCTGGTTCAGGGTAGTCATGAGGTTCAGACGAACGCTACATGACCCTGGACTTTCTATGTACAAGTGGGATGATCCCAGCTTTACATTTCAGATAGTGTTTGCAAAACCTACTTAGTCAAAGATGTGGTTCGAATATGGTTTCTATGGTCTGACTGGTTGAGTATTTAATTCATCGAAAAAATAATTGGAAGTCTATCTTATACATTGAGGATCGAACTATTTCGACCAATGCTCCATCATCTTCCCTAAGACATATTATAACCATTAATGTTCTTGGAAGAGGATAAACTGTGAAACATTTTCTCAGTTTATGTTGTCACTCAGGCTATGTTGATCTTATAATTCCTTTGAAGTCCTTGAACAGTTCAAGGTTTCAATCAATCGCTTATTCTGATAAGTGAAGCCATATTTGTCAAACCAATTGCCAAATATTATGAAGTATAACTAATTGTGTTCTAGTGAGGGGGTTCTAACAAGGTGATCATTGTCTCCTTTTTATTTACTATTGTTATGGAAAGCTTACATGTAGCAATAAAATATATGGTTGCTCATGGTTTTTTCGTGGTTCGAAGATTATGTCAGATACCTTCCTTTATTATATTTGTTTTATGCTGATGATGGTCTCTTTATGGGAGAATGGAGCAAAAGTAATGTTATGAACTTGGTCAGTAGTAGTTTGAATTATTTAGTGTCTATGTTGAAGCTAAATTTACATAAGTCAAGTTTAATTGTCACTGGGCTCATATATTTGGGTCTATGGGTTGGATTGGAGATGAATCAGATGTCTAGTTGGGATAATGGCAAACAACGTTTCGCGAAAAAGTTGGCTTCCGGGGAAGGTGAGGATGCTTTCGAGTAGTGGGAGATTGACTCTTATTAAGTCGCCTTTGGACAGCATACCCATTTATTATATGCGTTCAAAAATTTGGATGCAGTTAGTAGACTTATAGAGTCGATTTAGGAAATATTCTTTAGCGACAATGAAAAGAATATTAGTGGGTGAATTAGGAGAAAGTGATGGCTTTGAAATCTAAGGATGGTTTATGGGTAGGTAGTTTGTTCTTGTTTAATTGTTTGTTACTTCAAAAATAGAGATAAAGGTTTCTTACAAATGGAAAACCATGTGGGTTAAGTTGAGTAAAGATATACAAGGTCTATGTGGTTGCTTAAATGGTTATAGACCAAACGAGTTGGGAGTGTGGGCGAATATTGTAGACTGATATAATAGGTTAAATATGAAACGATTTATTTTGCATTTTGATTTGCAAAAGAGGATGGTCGGTTGGTCTAATATTGAACAATGGAAGGACATTTGGATGGGGAATTGAAAGTTCATGAATCGTTTTCATAGGCTTTATGAAATTAAGATAAGTAAAGGGTGTAAAATTTGAGATCATTCGGCTACTAGAGCTTCGATTTGGGCTTAACGCATGCCCTTTGGGGGAGTAGAGAGTGACCAACTTGCAGACCTTGATCGGTTTTGATAAATAAAATAGAGCATTTTACGCTAAAACGGAAACAGAAACTTTTTAATATAACTAGTTTATTTTAGACCATTTTAAACAAAACCATCAAGGATCCATTTACATCGGTAAGAATGATATTTAAACATACATAGGATGTTTTAAAGAAATAACCTTTGAAGCCTTTGAACCCTCTTGGTATTGGGGTGTTGAAGTAGATGGCAAAAAATCAAGAAGCTTGATCTCTCTACAAGTGTCCACCACCAAGGTAAAGGCACTTTGAATGCTAGTTCCTTTTTGTAAAATGAAGTTCTTAAGCCTTTAAGTACTTAACAAATTAAGCACTAAAGGAGAAGTGCTTCTACACTCTCAAACTTGGAACAAACTTCACAAAAGGAAGAGAGTTGAGGGAGAGAAAGAGTTCCCACGGTTGTATGACTATATGAGAGAAAACCTTGATGCAAACTTTGCATCTCACTCTCTTTTATACTAAAAAGTGAGTACCATGACCCATACTATCATTAAATGAAAAAGATATGATCTTACACAAGGTATGGGTGTGTAATTATGGTAAAAAAGGACAAGAGTGTCCAACACTCTTCCTTTAGAAACTAACTAAGTCTAGCTACATCTTAATGTAACCCAAAGTGTCCAAAACTTTGTACATGACTTAATATATCATACCATATGATATAATTATTAGTTTAACTCCTTATAATTATTATTTCCACAAAAAAATAATTATTCTCTAATTAAATACAAGAGTTGAATTTATTTATTAATTATCAAATATTTAATAAATATTCAATAAGTACCAACTTGATAACGGTGTGACCCTATAGGATCATATGTAATTAGCAATATCATTTCATAATGATTCTTGAGCATATAGATCCAACAATCTCCCACTTGCACAAGATTCATTATGCATTGACACAAACAGTAGTTGACGTCTAGCAACGGACTAATGTCCCTAATAACATACGAAAAGGTGCCATTTATCAACATCCAATTCCAAAAGCTCAAAGCTGCAATTGATGTATAAGGTAAGTCTATCAATATTCTCTTTGTTTCAGACATCATGTTGGACATGAGAAATGGAACGTGATCATTCTCATTTGTTGTCCAACTTTAAGTAAGGCGCCTTAGATGTCTAACTCTCAACACATGAGAGGAACAAATCTCATCTTGACTACATACGTACTCATGTATAGTTCATATTATACCCAACAATGGCGTTTATAACTTTACGGTTACGAGCAACGTTTAACCATGTTAAAGTATAATAATTCATATACACGAATTCCCAATACGTATCTCAGGTCGAAAGACATAAAGATATTTACCATTGTCCGATAGTTGTTCTCCAACAAGTACATACGAACTTGGCTGCAACACTTTGCCATTTCATCTCATGAAATCATCCAATCCGATTCATATTAGTCTTAATTCATAGTTGCTCCCACAACCATGAGCGACTATGGATGATTTAGAATAACCAGATTATTCATGGAGAAAACATGCTAACATAGGACACAATAACATTAATACAAAAGAGATATCTCATATATCAAAAGAGGTTACATGTCATTGCTATATAGTTATATATATACAGATATTAATAAAGTACAGATTTAGATACAATCACTAGAAAGTCGAAAACCAATCCCTTTTGCATGGATTTCAAACTTGTTTTGAGAAAGGGGCTTCGTGAATGGATCCACTAGATTATCATCTGTATGAATCTTTTTAATTTGTATATTTCCCAATTCCAATTCTTGACGAATGAAATTGTATCTTCGTTGAATGTGTCTAGTCCTCTTGGTAACCATTGGGTCTCTTGCGATGGCAATGGCATCGGTGTTGTCACAAAACATCTCAATAGCATTCTTGATGGTTGGGACAACCTCTAGATCACCAATGAACTTTTTCATCAAATCAACTTCTTGAGTTGCCTCCGATGCAGCAATAGCTCAGATTCTGTTGTAGAAAGTGCGACCACTTCTTGCTTTGAACTTTTCCATGCAATGGCCCCTCCATTTAGGGTGAACACGTATCCCGAGTGTGACTGAGAATCATCTCGATCAGTGTTGAAGCTAACATCAGTGTAACACCTTACAACGAGCTCTTCATTAACTCCTCCATAAACTAAGAACGTGTCCTTAGTCCTTATCAAGTACTTAAGGATGTTCTTTACAGCCATCCAATGCTTTTCGCCAGGATTAGCTTGATATCGACTAGTCATACTCAGTGCATAAGCTACATCCGGCCTTGTACATGTCATGGCATACATAATCGAGCCTACTACTAAAGCATACGGTATGCGACTCATTCTTTTAATCTCATCATCTGAACTAGTACAGTCTGTCTTAGAAATAATGGTGCCAGGTAGCATAGGTACAATTCCTCGTTTTGAGTTCTCCATTGAGAAGCGTTTTACGACTTTATCAATGTACAAACTTTGACTCAATCCAATGAGTCTTTGGGATCTATCTATATAGATCCTAATACTGAGTATATATGCTGCATCCCCTAGATCCTTCATTTGAAAGGACTTGCTTAGATAAGCCTTAGTCTCTTTCAATGTTGGGATATCTTTCCCGATCAACAATATGTCATCTACATATAGTATTAGAAAAATAATTTTGCTCCCACTTGCTTTGATGTATACACATAGTTCATCAGGACTTTCAGAGAAACCAAACTTTTTGATGTTCTCATCAAAGCGATGATACCAAGTCTTAGATGCTTGTTTTAATCCATAAATGGACTTCTTTAGTTTGCACACCTTTTTTTGGTTATCTGGATCAACAAAACCTTCAGGCTGTTCCGTATAGACATCTTCCTCAAGATATCCATTAAGGAAAGCAGTTTTGACATCCATTTGCCATATCTCATAGTCGTAATATGCGGCTATGGCCATGATAACCCTAATGGATTTAATCTTGGCAACTGGCGAGAAGGTGTCTTCATAGTCAATACCATGAACTTGAGTATACCCTTTCGCAACAAGTCTATTGGGCCCTATTTTGGTGGTTTATATTTTCTCCATACGGTTTGTAGGTGTTTTGGGCTTGTTAGGCTAAGTATAGGTTTGGGCTGTACATGTAATGGGCTTAGATGGCTATGTTAGTATAAATAGTCTTTTTGTAGGCGTGTTCGGGGGTTGGTCAGCCGAAATCATAGGGTAGAGGTCTAGAGAAATCGTGTGATGTTACTGTGTGTGTGATCATTGTACGAGTCATTCAAGTTAACACAAACGAGTGCATTTGGTCAATTGATTTTTGATTTACTTCATATTTTCTTGATTTATTGCTTGTGATTCAATTGGTTTTCCGCACCAATTGATATTTATTATGATTGATATCGTTTTTGGAACGAATATGGACTTACAATTGGTATCAGAGCTTGAAAACAATTTTTATTGTTTTGGTATCAATCTTTTTCACAAGAAATTAATCACGTTTGGTTTGAGTTTTGGTTTTAAATTGTGCCTACTGTTCATCGAACTTCAAAGTGACCTTCTTCGTGTTCATCAGACTCAAATGTGGAAACAGTATTCAATATTCGAAAATTAAGGAGTTTCCACGAATTTTTGGTGGATTTCGGTGGATTCAAAAGGGGATTTCGGCGGCAAACAAAGCATTTCGGTCAATGTTTAGGTCAAAGCTTGGTTATCGGTCATTAATCAGTCAAAAGTGAGGTTTTCGGTCAAACCTTGGTTAGCATGAGAGGGTTTCAGTCAACATCAACCGAAAAGCTATGGTTTTCGGTCATTACAAAGTCAAACCATAGGATTTCGGTCAACTATGGTCAAACTTCAAGGTTTTCGGTCAGAATCAGTCCGAAATTGAATTTTCTCATGTGACTTTACTAAAATCTCATAATTTTTGGTTTATTTTAACTTAATTATTTTAAAATGACAACCAAAACCAAAGATAAGTGCAAAAAGTCATGCTGCTAGGACTGTGAAACAAAGATTAATAAATATCGAGAAATAAACGAGAATCTTGTAAGGGAAATTTTCGAACTTGAAAATTTAAAATACAACCTTAAAAAGAAAATTAAACATTTACAAGAAAAACTGGACGCAAAAATAAGCGATTTCAAAATATTACAGAATGATTACAGCACTAAAAATTGTCTTCTCAAAATTGCTAACGAATACATTGTCAAATTGACTGCCGAGCGTGACTCTTTGAAAGCTCAAGTTCAAGATAAAGAATTTGTTTTTAAAAAATTTGAAGAGTCAAGCACGATAGTCGAATCCATGATTGAGTCTCAACTTAAATGGAATGAAAATCAAAGTCTTGGATACAAATGTGTCCCACCCCCGTTCAATAATAATTTCACTCCAACCTTTGATTTAAACGACATTTTTGTTGCAGAGAAGTCCAACCAGGTTGAGAAGGATGTGTTAGAAAATACTGATGTATTTGTTGAGTGTGCAGGAGAATCTAAACAAAATGATGAACGATCTGATTCTGAAAAACCTTCTTCTACCACATCATCTACAATAGAATCAAATGTAAACCAAAAGTCTGGATCTACCAGTTGTTCCACAAGGAGTAAGGAGTAATGATGCTGCTAAAAATGGAAATGCTCAGGCATCCAACAAATTTAATCCAAAGAAAAATGTGAAACAAACACCCACATACATGTGCAGTTGTGGACATTCCCAGAAGGCATCCACTTGTGGAACAGGATACAGTTCACATCATGTTGTTCAGAAAAGACAGACATGCTACAACTGTGGAATTCCTGGACATATATCCAGAAACTGTCCAAAACCCACCTATATTTTTCAACATGTGAAAATCCAGGAGAATGTACAAAGAGGAAGATCTATCAAGAGAAACTGTTCAAGATCTCTTTCAAGGGATGGTGACTGGAACATTGCCAAAGCAAAAAGACAGTCACAAAATGACAGAAGAATAAGTCTCAGAGATGATTCTACAAAGTCAAAATCCACAAAATCAATGTCATCTCAAGGATCCACATTTAGCTCACATTGGAAATTCAGGCCAAGAACAAAGGGCAAATCAATTCATAAGTAAAACACTGGAACATCCACCCGGTAAATCAAAGGAAAATCAAGACCAAACTACCAATGGGTACCTAAAGGGAGTAGTTCTAAACCTTCAACTTGTTCTGTTAACTCTTCAAACTCTATTCTTGATAAACCGGACATGGTATGGGAGCAGGTGACATGCTCAGACGGCAGTGGCAAACCCAGTCATAATATGGACTGGGTTTCTAAAAGGAACTAATCCTGCATTGTGTGCTGAAGTAGCCATGGAGGCATATCATCAAACCTAAGTTTGTTGGTAATGGCTGCTTCATGCACATAATGGGAGATATCTCTCTATCGTGATTAATTCAGATTTTATAGAGAGTATGTGTCTGTTACGGGAAAAAGAAATGGCTCTCATTCAATAGAAATTCATTAAAGTATCTTTAACTGCAAATATACAGTTTGATCTCTCCGACTTCCTCTTTCTGATTCTTGTTTATTGTGCTCCTAAATGCTTTTGAGTTTTGTTTCGTGACAATTTTTTTTTGTTTTATCTCATCCCGTGCTTAACCTTAGGGGGTGAGTATTCTTTATAAAAATCCATAAAAATGATAAAAATTTTAAAACTACAAAAATAATGTCCTTACATGTCTTAAGAAAAATAAATTTTTATTACAAAAATTAGAATATTAAAACTGACTGTGTTGATTAAATGTTCAATCTTGCCTTGGCTATAAGTTTTGTTCCTGTTTGGAAACGATATTCGTGTAGACAACTATAGCTGTTTTCCAAGTTAAATAGGATTCATATATGTTGCAAAGTGAAATAATTGGAATTGAAATGATGCATAAAAGGTTCAGTGTCTGTTTAAGGATTATGAATGCTTATTGTGGTCGCCTATCTGGTTTCTGTACTATCACCATGAACTCAAAGTTCATTAAACTTCAAGTTGTTGTGAAAGTGTCTTGTCTGAGAATTGGTGTCTACTTAATTTCCTCTACATACATGGTTTATCAATCCTGGCTTTCCCAATGATCTGGGATTGAGAGAAACTTTTAGTATACTATATTGATCTGGTGAGTGTGGCCAATTGTCATAACCCACACTAAAGTAGTGTGTGGTCAGGCTAAAAGAGGCCAATGCATCCACATGTCAAAAGGGTCATTAGGATTAAGTTAAAAGAGGCACAAAATTAGCCCATCTAAGACCCTAAAAGAGGCCAATGTGCTCACATGTTTAAAGCCTAAGGAACATCGATCTAAATTGTATAAGAACTTCTCGAAAAGATGCCAATAATGCACAACAGGAGCAGCAATGACAATTGTGTAAGCACTTCTGAAAAGATGCCATAAGTTGCATAAGGCAAAAAAGTAAGGAAAACATGTAAGAGTTATGACTAAAAAGGAACATAGACTTAGGGAAAAGAGCCAGTTAACCAAAGAGTTTCTCGATTAGAAAGGGGAGATAACATGTGTATGTTATGAAAATTTTGTTTGAGAGATAGATTCTCGATATAAAGATTTTCACTCAAAATGAAGAAACCGGAAAAGACGTTTCGAAGTGAAACGGATTTTAAGATAAAATATCCGGGTTGGCGATTCTCTAGACACAATAACCGTTCATACCCTTCTATAAATCCTAAACTGTATATGCATTATTTTAACAAATGTTGTTAATGATGCAGCTGTGTAAGTTCTGTTTGCAACGAAAAGCGTAAGCCTATTATGAAAATATCAACTGAACGTGGAACTAACTCAATTCTTTGTAGGACTAATTGGGTTGTTGTCTGCACAGTTGTCAAAATTAATTTATGTTCGTTATAGTTTAATTTTTCTCTACATTTTAACCTTTTAGAAAATCAAAAATTTCCGTAAAATCTCTGATTTAGGGGGAAAATTGCGAAAATATATAAAAATTAAAAATTAAAAATTGCGAAAAATAAAAAAAAATAAAAAATAAAATTGCGAGAATTAAAATAGTTTTATCTAATTATTTTTTTTAAACTTGTGTGGTTTTATTTTTTTCATTTTCATCCATTTTATTTCATTTTGTTTCTATTTTTGTCACGAAAATTTGAACTCAAAAACATTTAGTGGGCCGAAATCCGGATTTGGGCGGAATATTGGTGTTTGGTGGACCTTGGGTCGAAAACCCTTGACCTACCTGAGGTTCGGGGTATTTAAACCCCTTTTCACCTCCGTTCCATTCTTTCGCAAACCCTAATCAGTTGCTCAGTTCTCTCTCTCTCTCTCTCTCTCTCTCTCTCTCTCTCTCTCTCTCTCTCTCTCTCTCTCTCTCTCTCGCACGATTCTCCGTCTCTCTCTTTTGTTTTCATGTTCTTAACCGTCAAAGAGGTGAAAATTTTGGTTCAAACCATGCGTATGAACTTGATAATGTGTTTGTGTGTCTCAATTTTTGGATTTTTGTAGGTTTTCGGGGTCAATTTGAAGCTATCGGTATCGAAAATGGGGTTTTCGTCCTCTGTGACGTCATCATGCGATACGGTTTGTCGGTTAGATTCGGGTCGGACTGAAAAGCTCCTATGACCTGATCCATGTCGATTGAATACCTGCATGTGGACCGAAATCCCATTTGACCCGTGCTGTTTCATCCGTTTTAGGAGAATCTGACCCGATACTGAAATGGCTCAAATTGGGTTGTTTTAGTCCATTGGACTCTGTTCTTTAATTAATTTGGACCGTTTCTTGTTTATTTGGACCGAAATGGTTTTTGTGGACAAAATAATTTCCTTGGAATTAATTTTAAAAAATTAAGTGTGAAATTTGAATTTAAAATCCCTTAACTTTAATTTCCTTATCTCGAAATCGGTAAATTAATTCCAGTAAATTGCTTCGGGCAACATCATGAGTTAATCTTCAAAATTATGCGAAACATTTTCTCACTTGGCCAGTTTGATGCAGATTCAATGGCTGCTGCAAATTACTTGAAAAGCGTGGACTTCCACAACATTCCTGGCTTTCTGATGGACCTACCGGAGGCACACATGAAGGAATTCCAATCTATGATCAATGGTCTGAACAACTGTCGTATCTCTCATGCACTGCGCATGAATCCAGTCATCTACAAAGATGTCGTCATTGACTTCTGGAAAAATGTTGCTATCAGTAACGATGGAGAAGTTGTAATTATCAAGTCAGTTGTGCAAGGCGTACAGATCGTGATTTCAGAACAAATCATTCGAGAAGTTCTGGAATTTGGAGACAAGCCCGGGTTTCCCACTGAATACCCGAATGACAAAGTAAGGTCTGGTCTGGCTGACATGTGCTATGAAGGGAATTTCCCTCCCACTCTCAAGAAGATGCTTCCTCCTTTCTGGAGATTTCTTGCACACACGTTTGTGCTCTGCGTCTCTGGTAGGAAAGGAGGGTCTGATGAAATCAGCCGAGTTGCCACAGCTGCTATTGTCTCACTTGTTTTAGACTGGGAATATAACTATTCGAGATATGTGTTTGAGGAGATGCAAATCAATCTGCAGAAGGCGAAAAATGATCTTTTTCTGATGTATCCCCGGTTTCTACTAGATATTTTCAACCAGAAATACCCTCAGCTTCAGTCAACAGGCAACAAACTTGACCTGAAACTTTTGGGTCCCAACAGTTTTGTTCTGATGAAGCAAGTGAGAAAGAATTCGGTTGGCTACAAGGGAACGAGAGAGCTAGTGAAGCTGGGTAGATTTGCTGATGTCGAAGAGGGTCCTGAAGTACCAGTTGTACCTGCTACTAATGTGGATCAAACTCTTGAGGTACCAGTTGCACCTGGTGCTGATGCTGAGAAAGTCAAAGCTGGTCCGGTAATTGGATTTGAACAACTTATCGATATTGTTGATGATGATGAGGAGAAAGAAGAAGAGAGCCAAGATGAAGAAGACAACGAGCTTATAGCGAAAGAGCTCGATGATTTGATAGAGAGTGTTTTTGGCCCCTTGGGCAATGAAAAGGAAGTTGAGACAGAAGTTCCCCAGCCATCGGTGTTGATTCCTCCTCAACAAGATGTTGATGCTACTGCTGAGCCTGAAGAAGATGATCACGAAGACCCCACTGCCAATCTAGTTCAAATCAAAAGAAGACGACTGGATCCACGAGCAAGAGTCTATCGCCCGGAGACCTCCAAAGATATTCCTGCTACAACATCTATCACGCATACTGAAACTGATCCAAGCTCTTTTGTTTAAGAGCAACCGAGCCTAGAATTTCCTAAGATCCATAGTCCAATGTTCGATTCTAATCCAATGGACTTGGACGATCAAAGCCCAATTTGGTAAACTATTTATAAGCCTGCTGTCTAAGAAGTGGTGATGCCAACCATGGAATTTCAAGCAGGTGGAAGCTCTTCTAATCCACCCCACGTCAACATATCAAAAGGCAAGAACGTAATGCTCGAAACAAAGTTTGTTGACGTAGCCTCCCTTCAAAATCGAGTCTTTGAGCTCGAACAACAATCCTCGGAGAAAGACTTGCTAATCAGCAATCAAGAATTGCTAATTGGAAATCTTGTTGTAAGATTGGGAGAGGTTGAAAAGGAAAATGCTGCCAAAGCCCTGAAGATCTCCCAACTTGAAGCAAACCTGGTTGGAATGTCAGCACTGCTCATTGATGTGAGGGAGCGGTTGTCTCAAAAGTTTGGAGTTGATTTGTTTGCTTCAGATGTAGAAGAAAACAGAGCTGCTGGTACTTCTGGTTCCAAACCTTATACTCCTGCCACCAGTGTGAACATTGATCAGTATATGGCCACTGGGCCACACACTGCAGAAGTCAGGAGAGAAGAACAGAGACAGAGAGAGCTTCAAAAAGCCAAATGATGAGACACTCTTGTCTGAGTCAACACCGATCAGCATGCCCATGACAATGACAAACCGGTGATATTTGTTGCTGATTTGAAGAAACGGTTCTCTGACAAGTATGGAGACCGTTCAGGCATAAAGTGTTGGGGATATGATGAGAAAAAGAAAATGTGGTGGGTGAAGAGGAATTCCAACAACATCGAATACTATGACAAGCCCCACAAGTTCACTTCATGGACAAGGGTGGACCTGACGGAGTTGTCCAATGCTTCATTCGACAATCCATCTGCAGATCCAATGGCCTAGAGATTTTTCAGATTCTTAGATATTCAAGTGCACAATGACTTCAGGGGGATGACAGCTGCCAAATCCTTTACCAAAAAGGTCAGGGGTGTTAGAGATCATTCAGTCAAACGGATCAAGAACGTTTTCTGGCCGGCCACCGACAAGCTCAAGACCATTCCAATTGCCAAACCACTTCCAAATCATTCGCTTCACAATATGGAGTTTTGGGCATTTGACCCCACGTCTCACACTGCGGTGATAAAGATTAAAGATAATCAGATTCATCTGATCGAGCCTAAGGATTTGTTGATGTATGTTGAACATGACATCAAAAAGCTTGCTCGCACGTAAATATTGTGTGAAAGTCCTCTCCTGGAAGAATCCGCCAAACCATTCACAGGAGTTGCCATAAGAATCGCTGAAAGAGGATTTTGGGCTGGAGGATTGGGACGTGCTGACATGAATCTACTGGACCTCAAGCTTTGAAACAGAATAAAGCTATAAACCAAGGGGGAGATTCTTGGGCCTTATTTTGGTGGTTTATACTTTCTCTATATGGTATGTAGGTGTTTTGGGCTTGTTAGGCTAAATGTGGGTTTGGGTTGTACATGTAATGGGCTTAGATGGCTATGTTAGTATAAATAGTCTTTGTGTAGGCGTGTTTGGGTGTTGGTCAGCCGAAATCATAGGGTGGAGGTCTAGAGAAATCGTGTGATGCTAGTGTGTGTGTGTGTGTGATCATTGTACCAGTCGTTCAAGTTAATACAAACGAGTGCGAATTGATTTTTGATTTACTTCATCTTTTCTTGATTTATTGCTTGTGATTCAATTGTTTTTCCACACCAACTGATATTTATTGTGATTGATATCGTTTTTGGAACGAATATGGGACTTACAAAGTCGTGCCTTGAATGTTTGTACATTCCCGTCCATGTCGATCTTCTTCTTGAAGATCCACTTATTAGATTTCAGCTCTCAGGTTCATATTAATTGTTTTTCAACCAAGTTTCATACTTGATTATCACTCATGGACTGAATTTCAGCTCTCATGGCCTCAAGCCATTTATTATATTATGGATTTGTAGTAGCTGCCTTGAAATTAGTAGGCTCACATTGATCCACTAAGAAGACTTCCTCTTTAGGAATGACACATCCATATCTATCAGGTTCATGTCGAGGTCTACTTGAGCGTCGTACAGTTGGTGTGTCGTTTGGCATCTGAATAGTAGTATTGGGCTCCACAGTATCAGGTGGAGTGTTATTCTCAACTATAGGTTATGTTTCTCGAATCTCTTCAAGATCAATTGGGCTCCCACTTGCTTTATTCATAATAAAGTCCTTTTCAAGAAACACGGCTTTTCGAGCTATAAAAACTCAGTTTTCTTCTTTTTTAAAAAAGTAATAACCCATGGTTTCTTTTGGGTATCACACAAAGATACACTTTTGAGATCTGGGTTCAAGCATGTTAGAAGTCTCTACTTTAACATGAGCTTCACAACCCTAAATTCTTAAGTAAGACATTGGTGGAACCTTTCCATGCCATAACTCGTATGGTGTCTTACTAACCTTTTTAGTTGGGACCATGTTCACAATATGGGCAGCGGTTTCGAGGGTATATCCCCAAAACGAATGAGGAAGGGAAGTATGACTCATCATCGATCGTATCATATCAAGTACGGTACGATTTCTCCTTTGGGAAACACCATTATGCTGTGGTGTTCCAGGTGGAGTGAGTTGTGACACTATGCCACAATTCTTGAGATGTTCATCAAACTCATAGCTTAGATATTCGCCACCACGATCTGATCATATGGCTTTAATCGTTTTACCTAACTAGTTTTGTACTTCATTTTGGAATACTTTGAAGATTTCAAAAGCTTCATGTTTGTGTTTCATGAGATACACATATCCAAATCTATTGAAGTCATCAGTAAATGTAATGAAGTATCTTTCACTACTTTTGGTCATTGTCCTAAATGGTCCACATACATCAGTATGTATGAGTCCCAATAGATCAGAAGCCCTTTCACCAAGACCGGTAAAAGGAGCTTTGGTCATCTTGCCACATAGACAATATTCGCATACATCAAAAGACTCTGATCCTGTTGATTCTAAGATTCCTCCCTTTTGAAGCTTAGCGATGCGAGTTTTGTTTATGTGACCACGTCGACAATGCCACAAATAAGTTTTATTAAAGTCCGACTTTGTTTTCTTATTTGTTAAGTTGTAACTTGAATTATCTTTGTTGTATGAACCGTTTAGATCAATCTCATATATTCCATTATTGGGATAAGTCACAAAATAGAATATATTATCTTTAAACACATAAATGTTTCCAGAATGAAAGTCAAATTCATAACGAAAACCTTGTTCATACAAACGGAAAGTAGAGATAATATTCCTAGTTATACTAGGTACATAACAACAATTGTTCAATAAAAGATAAAGCTTATTTGGAAGTAGGAGATGATATTGGCCTATGGCCTTGACGGCTACTCGAGTGCCATTTTCTACATGCAGTTCCAAATCGACATCTCGGAGTTCTCTAGCATTCCTTAGTCCCTACAAATCATTGCAGATGTTAGTACCACTTCCGGTATCGAATACCTAAGAATTAGTACGGAATGCATATAATTCAATTACATTACATATATACCTGAGGTGCCAATCTTTTCGGCCTTGTTTTTCTTAACTTCCTCTAGATATTTGGGACAGTTGCGTTTCCAATGCCCCTTTTCTTTGCAGTGAAAGCAATTAGCGTCAGCTGCAGGCTTAGGCTTTTGAGAAGGGTTGGTGGAACGAGGCTTCCATTTACCCTTTCCTTTGTCCTTCTTAAGGACCTTACCTTTTCCCTTCCCGGTAACATTACCGATTTTCTTCTTAGAGATTTGACCCTCGCGGATCATCAACACTTGATTCCCGACTTTCTTGATGTTGCCTTCAGCATTTTTTGAGCATTGAATGAAGCTCATTAATGCTCCTTTCCCAGTCATTCATATTAAAGTTCAACACGAATTGATTGAATGATTTTGGCAAAGAGGGAAGGATCACATCCGTTGCTAACTCATCACCAAATGGGAAACCAAGGCGGGTAAGCTGCTCAGTGTAAGCTTTCATCTTGAGTACATGAGCACTTACAGAAGAGCCCTCGGCCATTTTGCAACCTATGAAAGCATTCAAGGTCTCAAACCTTTATTGCTTAGCCTGAACCTGAAACATAATTTTCAGTTGCTTGATCATATCAAGTTCTTCATGAAACTCAAAAGTTTTCTGAAATTCTGGAGACATAGTGGCAAGCATAATGCAAGCCACCTCGAGCGAATCATTGACATCTTTCGTTCGAGTATCCTTTAGTTGCTTAGAGGCATTTGCGGGGAGTTCTTCTGGGATAGGTTCATCAAGGACATAGTCCGTTTTCTCAAGCTTGAGGACAATCCTCAGCTGTCGGAACAAATCAAGAAAGTTGGGTCCTGTCAATTTTTCTTTATCGATGATGGATCGAATAGTGAGAGAGGAGGAGGTAACAAATGGGGTTGTCATCTACAAAATAATAAGATTCATTTTAATATCTTCGATATATTTCTTTTAATATTAATTACCCTTTAAATTAAGATTGAAAAGCTAATATCCACATCACACATAATCATTTGAGGCGGTGACCCACAACACAAGTGATTATGTTGATCGGTAGGTTATGCCAACCAATTACATCTCATATGTAACTCTTAGAATTTTATGGGATCCAAAAAACATCTTATGTTAAATGTATGTTAATCCCATCTATGCCTCAAGTCTCTCATGCTTGGGTGACCTTTATCACATAAGATTCTTGATCAAATCATCCAACTTAAAAATATTGTGAATTATACTTTACCAACGGTTGGGTGACCTTTATCCCATTAGCAAAAATAAAACACATTGGCCATCATAGGACAATGCAAATAGACAAGGTGACCAAGAATCTAGAAGCATTTCACAATGATGCACAAGTGATTTTATACGTGGATTGCATATATTTGAAGTTTTTTCAGAATAAGGGCTTTATAAACGTTTAATTATTCTAGCATTTTAAAACATTTTGTATCATGAATATTTCATGCATAAAAAATTTCATGGTACATTATTTGAGGTTCCAAAAATCAATATCTTATATTGGATTTTATTTTGTTAAAATTAATATCCAATATTAGGTTTGCCGTTAGTTTGCAGTTATAACGATAGAAACCGAGTTTTAACTTTTTAATAAAACTTACTTTTATTATAAAGTTACGGAGTCTAGATTTAGTTTAAAACATTTTAAACCATTTTAAATTTTCAAAAGTTTGGCTATTTGAAGAGTTTCAAAAATTAAAGCTCCTTTTAATAAAAACTCAATTTTATACGTCTTATGTAGAAACTTTATTATTCAAAATTCTAAACTCCAACTTGATGTTATTCTTGTTAAAATATCCTTTTGTATGGAAAACATGTTTTCAATCATACAACATTATATAACAAAAAAAATAAACATCACAAGAATGCATCACAAAGTGTATAAACAAAGCCATTTTCTAACTACAATTATTGTGAGCTATCACAACAATTATTAAGTCATTTCCTAAAGGACTTAATAAGGACACTTCAAGAGTCTTCAAAACCATCATGTCTTGAAAAGGTCTTCCTAGCTCCATCTTGTTACATTTTGTAAAAATAAACAAACTAGTCTAAACTAATCTATTACATAGAAAATGAACAAAAAATGAAATAAAAGATATTTATCTATTACATCATCTTATGAAAGAATAAATAACAACCACAAATGTCCTAATGGCTTGTTTATACACAATATCATCATATGAAATAAACAACACTTTTTTTTTTCTAAGGCAACTTTTATATAATCAAAATGCATGGAAAATGGTTATATAAAAAATTAAACAATTTTAAAACTACGAGTTGCCAAAGAAAACAAATATGGTTATTTCTTAGCCAAAAGAAATCCATTGTTGTTTTTCAAAAACCAAAGATTATCAAACATAATAAATCATTCTTACGTATAAAAGATGGCTCTGATACCACTGATGGGTTTTGAAAAATAAAATAGAGCGTTTTACGCTAAAACGGCAACGGAAGCTTTTTAATATAACAAGTTTATTTTAGACCATTTTAAAAAAAACCATCAATGATCCATTTACATGTGTAAGAATGATATTTAAACATACATAGGATATTTTAAATAAATAACCTTTGAAGCCTTTGAACCCTTTTGGTATTGGGGTGTTGAAGTAGATGGCACAAAATCAAGAAGCCTGATCTCTCTACAAGTGTCCACCACCAAGGTAAAGGCACTTTGAATGCTAGTTCCTTCTTGTAAAATGAACTTCTTAAACCTTTAAGTACTTAAAAATTTGAGCACTAAAGGAGAAGTGCTTCTACACTCTCAAACTTGGAACAAACTTCAAAAAAGGAAGAGAGTAGAGGGAGAGAAAGAGTTCCCACATTTTTTAGACTATATGAGAGAAAAACTTGATGCAAACTTTGCATCTCACTCTCTTTTATACTAAAAAGTGAGTACCATGACCCATACTATTATTAAATGCAAAAGATATGATCTTACATAAGGTATGGGTGTGTAATTGTGGTGCAAAAAGACAAGAGTGTCCAACACTCTTCCTTTAGAAACTAACTAAGTCTAGTTACATCTTAATGTAACCCAAAGTGTCCAAAACTTTATAAATGACTTAATATATCATACCATATGATATAATTATTAGTTTAACTCCTTATAATTATTATTTTCACAAAACAATAATTATTCTCTAATTAAATACAAGAGTTGAATTTATTTATTAATTATCAAATACTTAATAAATATTCAATAAGTACCAACTTGATAACGGTGTGACCCTATAGGATCATATGTAATTAGCAATATCATTTCATAATTATTCTTGAGCATATAGATCCAACAGACCTCATATCTTCTTATAGAGAGTTGTGTCAGCTATTGGGTCAGACTGTTTGGGTGGGTCTTGGACTCATTTCATGTGTTCAGGGTTAGTGGTATTCATCACCATATTGATGATGGATGGCTTAGTAGCATTAATATGGTATGCGGTGGAATAAACACCTTCATATTGATGTTAATCTTCTGATGTAGAGATTAAAGAAAAATAGGTTGCCTACTAAAGACCATTTGGTTGTTTGGAGACTTAATATTAATACGTCTCACTATCCGTTGTGTGGTAAAGAGGATATAAAGTTAAGGGTGCGTTTGGTTGTGTATTTTCTATAAGCTTTCATTTTCTATATTTTTTATTTCAAATAATACAATATATAACATATTTGAACACTTACACCCACCCACCGTACACATTCACCCCCACTCCTACCTTCTACATTGACCTCTACACCCACCCTATACATACCCCTACCCACCCTGCCCCCACACCCCTACACCCTACCCCACACCTTACCCAACCTACTTACTCCCACCCCCTCTCTACACTTACCTCAACACCCCACCCCTATGTACCATTACCACCTTATCCCCACACCCCTACCCCTACCTATGCCCACCCCTACACCCTACCAACCCCTACACCCTACCGAACCTACTTACCCCACTCCATCATACACACTCACCCCATACCCACACCCACACCCCCAACATACCCAAACCAAAAATGAAAGGAATCAATGTTATATAGCAAAAAGAACAAAAGCCAAACCGAAAACTGAACCGCCCTTTGAATTTAACCCGAACATAAAGACTCGATTAACCTTCGGTTCGAGGGTTTTGCTGTTTAAACAGAATAATGCTCACCCCTATTTGTTTTTACTATAAATTCTTATTCGATATCAAACATTTGTTTATATTGGGGATAATACTAAGGGTTGGGCTGGGGTGTGGTAGAGGTTTAAGGGTAGCTGGTGGGGTAGGGTAGGTAGGGTGGGTAAGGGTTAGGGGTATGTGGTTGTGGCAGTAGGGGTAGGAGGTGGTTAGGGTAGGGTTGGGGGTAAGTGGTGGGTGGGGTAGGAATAGGGTGAGTGGGGTGGTGGGGGTGGGTGGTGGGTCGGGTTGAGGTAAGGGTTGGGGTTTAGGGTAGGTAGGGTGGGGTAGGGGTAACAGTTAGGGTAGGTGGTGGGTAGGGTAAGGGTTAGGGTTAAGGGTGAGTGGTGTGGGGTAGGGGTAAACCACACACGCTCCACTAATGACTCACACTGTGCCACGCAGAATCCTTTCGGATTTCATCTTCTATTGAGACTGCTTCTCTCGGAATCAATTGCTTGACTCCAAGTGATGATTCATTCAATCAGATGTAAGTACATTTCTATGTTCCCATCATTGATGATTCAATTACTCCCACTGGTTCCTAGACCAGTTGTAAAGATCAATCAAACTGTCACATAGACTGTGTCTCGCGGTAAGGTTCTCTTATTTGGCAGCAACCGGGCTCACCAATGCTTCTAGCAGTCGGATTACTTATCGGTACCATCTTTAGTGTTTTACCACTACTCGGTATATCACCCGGATCATAACTCCTTATGACGGTGACAATAACTACTGCTCAAGCGAAGAGAGGGTATGTCAGGTTTAACAGGAATCTGATTCCTGGTCAAGGCCCAGTGATGACTAAAGGTTCTTTCACTTGGCTAATCCCTGAACTCCTTCAGAATTATTCTTACTTCCACTGTTTCCTTAGAACATGAGCTCTTTCTAAAAGGGCTCTTCTTTCAAAGGATAACCGGGATGGCCAATGAAACGACATCGCTGATTAGTTTCAGGCTTGTCAAGAGATTCGGAAGAATGCTACATGACCCTGGACTTTCTATGTACTAGTGGGATGATCCCAGCTTTTCATTTCAGATAGTGTCGACATAACCTACTTAGTCTAAGATATGGTCAGAATATGGTTTCTGCGGTCTGACTGGTTGAATATTTAATTCATGGAAATATTAATCGGAAATGTATCTTATACATCGAGGATCAAAACTATTTCGATCAATCCTCCATCATCTTCCCTAAGACACATTATAACCATTAGTGTTCTTGGAAGAGGATAAACTGTGAAACATTTTCTCAGTCTATGTAGTCATTCAGGTTCTGTTGATCTTATACTTCCTTTGAAATCCTTGAACACTTCAAGGTTCCAATCAATCGCTTATTCTGATAAGCGAAACCATATTTGTCAAACTGTTTGGCAAATATTTTGAAGCATAACTAATCGTGTTATGTTCGAAGATTCGAGCAATACACAATAACTTATGTGTCTGTCGCTCAAAATCTTAATACCTTTACATCTCCATGTAAATTTATGACTTTGTTAATATTGTTCAAGACATGCAATCATCACCTGACTCCAAGTCAACTGATTCCAAAATCCTATCCATTGGATCTTTGGGTGATTCCTTTCTTTCCACAATTAATTTTATTAAGCACTCAATTCATCATGTGACTCTAAGTCAAATGATTCCAAAGTCCTGTCCAACTGGACCTTTGGTTGAAGTGATTCTCATAAAATTCATTTTAACAATCATAAAGAACACAATTTATAAGTCCAATCCCATTGGATGTGTCAACATTCAAGTTATTACCATTTATGCCATTAACACATTCACATAACATTTTGAGGATAATTAAAACAATCAAAAGAAAATCAACATTTTATTAAAACACAAAAACCCTCGAACAATGTACTATATAAAAACAATGTCGTTTGCATCTAATAATCTAATAACAATATTGTAATATCTAACTAAACTTCAAAACTGCATGAGCTGGAGATCCAATCCAAAAGTGCTCCTATGTGTCAAAGTCCTATACCCTACTGATTCCCTGCATACAAACCAAACGTGACTATCACATTATGTATCAAGGAATTATGGATCAGGAGTTTCGAAGTTTTTAGATAAACCTGAGTTTCTAAATATTTTACCTTGGAGCATTTTCCAATCTTTCCGTGACTGTATCCGATCCTATGGATTCCCAGTTTAAGACATCTCAGAACATGTCCAGACGATCTGGAATGTTTCTTGCTGCGTCTCTTCACTGGACTCAATCCAGAAGTAGCTGAACCAGTGGAGCAATGCCTGTCCATGAGTGACTCGTATAGGGTCAACAGAGAACGCATTTCCATAAAAGTCTTTTTCTGGTCTTCCTTTCTATACGTCTGAATGAACAAATCGTACATATTAGTCAGCGAATCAAGTAGGATCTTAACACTCATTTCCTGACTACTTGGATGACCAAGTTTGTACAATTCGCCTATGTATCTCTCAATCTTGAGAACATGCGAATCGATGCTACTTCCTTCTTTTAGCTTGCACTCTGCAAGTCTTTTGAAGATCCTAGCTTGTTCCTCTTCAACAGGTTCTTGGAACTTTTCCTCAACCAATTGTATTAACTCATACGACCCTAGGGATCCAAAATCCCTGCGGAACTCGGGGTCAATGGTCAATAGCATGAGGTCACGAACTTCCTCGGATTCATCAAATAATTGGTCATGCTCATCATAAATACCTTTTGTGATGACATGTTTTGGTGGAACTGGGATCGGATACTCAATGAGGTGTGGCTTGCCAGCAATAACAAGAACCATTCTCCAATTGCGAAGCCATTCCACATAGTTAAGGCCAGTCAGCCTTTCCATATTTAGTAGGCGCTTTCTGATGCCCTCAAAAATGGGTGAATGAGGAGGAGGATGAGAATAGACACTCGATTCAAACATCTATAAAAGGAAAGAGAATTTATTAATTTAATTAATCCTTTTAAATAATTACCCAATATATATTATTTAACAAGGCTAGGATCCAAAATACCCCAACTATGCTGTGAAGAGGGATGCCGTAATCACAACACAGTGGTCATTAAGGTAGATAACATTTATCAATTTCAGTCTTATGAAATTCCTAGATCTGTGAGACTCATTGAACTATTCAATGGCATGTTTAATCTCGGATATGCCCCACCGTTTGTGACTGGGATGCCGAGGATCACAAACCGGGTGTGAATAACCATGCAAATTAGCTTGGCACTCTCGGGGTCCATTATCATCTCAAATTGATGTGCCGGTTAACCACACACGCTCCATCAACAATGATAACACCCGAGAAACTCATTGCCACTCTTTATGAACCCCCATTGGTGTGCCGGTAACCCACACACGCTCCACCAACGTTTCATAAAGTGCAATGTGCAACTTCATGGATTAGCATCAAATTCCCATTTTTTCTAAAGTAACTAGATTGGGATTTTTGTAAATGGTTCTAGTACTTTGATCATTATACTTTTAATGATTAAGCGGTCCTATCAAAACTGTTCGGCTAACGACCCTCCATTGATCAGGCGAGCGGTGGGCGAGAGTGTTCACCTATTCGACTGCCATTTTATAGGCAGCCTCCTTATAGCCACTTTATAGATCAGCTTCGTGAATGAGGCCTACTATTGAATTGACTGACCAATTTTATCTTATACATATAGTATTAACCTTTAATAACATATATAAGATGTATTTTAAAACCCTTCAAAATATTTCAGGTTTATCTTTTAATTTTACCAATTTAACTATTAAATTTAAAAATTAAATTAAACCTATAAGAAATCGATTTAATCATCTTTTAATTAACAATTATCTAAATTAATTAAATCTTGGTATTTTAAACTTTTTTAAAATATTTCAGGTTTATCTTTTAATTTTTCCAAATTTAACTATTAAATTTAAAATTAAATTAAACCTTAAAATCGATTTTAATTATCCTTTAATTAACAATTAATTAAATTAATTAAATCTAGATATTTTAAACCTTTTAAAATATTTTAGGATTTATCCTTTAATTTTTTTTTGAAATTTAACCATTTAAATTAAAATTAAATTAAATCCTTGAATTATCTTTTAATTAAACAATTAATTAAATTAATTCAAATGTAGATAGGTTTCATAATTTAATCAAATTAATTTAAACCTATCTTAAACCCCTAATTTTCGAAAAACAAATAATGGGTTTAAGGTTATCCATTTAATTAAACAATTAAAGTTACCAAAAATAGAAAACCTCCTAAAACCCTAATAGGCATTTTCGAAAATACTAAGGGGGGTGGGATTAGGGTTTCCAAAACCCTAATCCTAGAAATCGATCCAAGCAATAATTAGGGTTTATAAGCTTTAAACCCTAATTTTAGGAAAACTATTACAGCAATTCAACAAGAAAACGACCAAATTCTCTGATACCACTGAAAGGTTTTCTGCAAATCTATGAACTAAAACCCTAAGTTCACATGCAACCTAGATTGGATCTATGTTTTCTTACTTTGAACATGTAACTAATTCCTAAAGGCAAAACAAAAATTAACTAAAAGAATAAAATAGAAAAACTAACCTTTAGTTGTTTCTTGCATGCTAAGCAGCACAAGTGTCCTGCCTCAAATGAGATCACACCCAGGGAGCCAGGGAGTGGACGAAATCCAGAGAGAGGGAGGAGTCAAGAATGGCGTGAATTATGATGCCTGGAGTCTCTATTTATAGGCTCCATGTGGTTACAGATAAACCTTAGAGATAAACCTTTTTAATTCAAATCAAGATAAACCTTTTATCATTTGAATTAAACTTATTTATCCTCTATATATTAATTTCGATTATAAGGATAATTATATCCTAAAAATCGCCAATTAATATTCCACCTGGACAGTCACTACTCAACTATTGAGTAATTACAAAATAGCCCCTGCACCTTTAATTAATCAAATTAATCACCAAATTAAATCCAATTAATTCCATATTAATTTCTAATTAATTACTATAGTTTCTAGTTAATATATTATCACTTTAATATATTAATAAACTATTTATTTAATTCCTATTGATTTATTAATCATATAATAAATCAATTTTTCTCTCTCCGAAACTTTCTACCAAACCTCTAGCTATGAGGGCAACCCAAATGGACTTTGCTACTATTAATTAGGTAAATTACAAATTATTAGTCATGGTTTAGACACCTAATCCAACAAACTAAGCACGCCCCTCATGGATGGAATGATTCCATCCTAAGAAGTGAAAAGAATACGGGGCTATCCGTATATATAAACAGGAATATAAAGAAATCATGATTAAAATTGGTTGAAGTTTACTTATATATGTGATGATATACAGCTATACGAGTTGTGTTGTATGTGTGGAGGTATGCGCTATAGTATAAGAATCCTTATAAGGATAAATATATCAATACTAAGTGTATGCATATATATTAAAAATATATGCCTGTTTGAAGAAGTCATCAATGTGACTTAATAGATAATGTATGATTTATATGTATATATGTTATCTATATGTGGAATGTATGAGTGTTAGTAATTAAAGAGTCATTATAAAGACCAAATGGGTAGGGTTGCTTGTGTAGCATATGTGGTAAGGGTTGTGTATTCAACCAGTAAGTAAGAAGTTAATGATATATGAATTTTTATGACAAATAGAGTATGATGTATAATACGCATGTTTAATATAAATTGGATTATTATTAGAAGTAATGTTGTGAAGTTGTTTTTCCACGACCTGGTGAGTAAAGAAGGGAGTAATTGAGAATAAGTAAATATGAATATATTAATGAGGTTTCAAAAGTAAACAATATTCAAATTAGCATTTGTATAAATATATTGTGAGTCCAAATTCATGTAACTTACGAGACTTTATAGTGTTACATACATGTGTTTTATGCTGTGTATTTCAGGTATACAAGCATTAAAGAAAATGAAGTAGAGTGAAATAATTATGGAACATAATGTATTTGTATTTACTATTTAATCATTATCTTATGTGTAAGTTCCAATTCACTGCTATAGTTGTATTGATATTCAGTTTGTGATTACCTGGATTTTGTTGTGATAATGTAAAAAAATCACGGGCGTCACAATTTATTTATAACTTGTTTTTTCTAAATTTGATGACAAAATAATTGTGACATATTTATAAAATATTTTTAATTCGGTGCCAAACCGTTCTTAATATAAAGATTAAGCAAATTTCGATCCCAAAACATTCTTAATAAAAAGATAAAATATTTCTGCTAATTTTATTGGTAGTATTAAGATAAAATATTACTAAATCGTAGTTTGAATAAATTGTTATTAAGTTGAAGGGATAAATATTGCATTTCTAAAAATATACCAACTTTAGAGCAAATTTTAAGAAATAACAAAGTTTAAGGATCAATTATGCAAATACATAAAATGAGTGGACTACACATGGGCGCACATACGGGTCCCACCATTGGGCCCCACCAAAGGGTCCTACAAGCGGGTCCATATGGATCCTATGTCCCACAAGCGGGTCCCACATGAGTCCCACCAACAGGTCCCACAAGCGGGTCCCACCTACAGGTCCCACAAGCGGGTCCCACATTTTAAGTGGTCCCCACCACTCCTTTAATCATGGAAACGAATAATTAAGTAGAACCCATTACGTTAATAATTCAATTTTATATCTTATACCCCTATGAATTCGTATTTATACGTATTCAATTGATTTGTTTAATTTATTACAACAAATACATATTTTTAAAAAACAAATTATACCATTAAAAATGTCTCGATGATGCAGTCAACCTGACACCAATATTGAATATTATTGATACGATGAAATATCATAACAATAAAGGAGCTAGTTTTTAACGGTTACCACATTATCCTCTAAATCATATGCTTAAATTATACATCTATCCATTAAGAAAGAAAACCTCTTTTCTAACACGTGATACCAAAAGATCAATAACCCTGTGGTTCCAACGACCTAGTTGAAATAAACTAATTGCAAATTCAACTAAAGCTACAAAAAAAGAAGCATATGGACCAAACGTGTAGGTTCGCTATATGTCTGGGTACCAAAACTGTAAATTACTTCGAATTGGCGATACCCGTCGAGTGCATCAATCTTATTATTGCCTAGAGTAAGCAACAACACCGTCGATCAAAACCCTGGTATCTTCTTCCCATTTTGAGCGTTGAACGTAAAAATGGCGAGCGAGGCCGAACCAGCGAAGACACTGTTACCTTACCTTCAACGAGCCGATGAATTGCAAAAGCACGAGCCTCTCATCTCCTACTACTGTATGGATTTTCTTCTCCATCTCACAATTTTCCTCTAAACCCTAAAATTCTTGCAACTTTCTCGATCTCAGTTATTAATCTGTGATTTGCTTGGGGAAATTCCGATTCTCAGGTCGTTTATATGCGATGGAACGGGGTTTGAGGATTCCTCAGAGTGAACGAACCAAAACCACGAGTGCACTACTCATTTCCCTCATGAAACAACTTGAAAAGGTACGATTTCTTCTTCTTAACACTCACTTCTTTCATAGCTTTCAATTTTAGGGATATCTCAGGTTAATAATTCATCGTTGATGATCTAAATTTGATCATAATCAGTTCAGTTTGTACTTTGTAGGCCGTATTAAGTTTATCAAATCGCTGTGTTCTTGAAACATCTAACTAAAATTCCGTGTTAGGTATTAGGTGATTTTGTGTTCTCGGAGTATCAAATCTTCCGTCTCCTTCATCTACTTTGCTTCTTCATTCGCAGGATAAGAAGTCATTGACGTTAACGCCTGATGACCATCTCCACCTTGAAGGATTTGCTTCAAATGTCTTTGCAAAGGCCGATAAGCAAGACAGAGCTGGGAAAGCTGATTTGTACGATAACTTTTACTTCTTATGATACATCAATTTTATCAGTACTTTGTTACCGAAGACTAAAGATTATACAGAGTATGGATGAGTTTTTAAACTTGTTGCAGAAATACAGCAAAGACATTTTATGCTGCCAGCATTTTCTTTGAAGTTCTTAACCAGTTTGGTGCTCTTGAACCAGATGTGAGTCAAGACCTTCATTATTTGCTTTCTTTTTCTCAAATAGAAGCAGATGAATAAACACTAATTAGTTACAATTGGTTCATTAAAAAGCTTGAACAGAAACAGAAGTATGCAATATGGAAAGCAGCAGATATAAGAAAAGCCATTAAAGAAGGAAGAAAGCCTGTACCGGGCCCCCCTGGTGGTGAAAAAGATCTTTCAAATACATCAACCAGTGAATATGTAAGATTCAATATTTATCATTTCTTGCATTAAATTAACCAAATAATTTAAAAAAAATCAATATTTAAACTCACTTTTCAACAGGACATAGAACCAACCACCAACAATCCACCAGAATCCCATCTTTCATCTCAGTCATTCAACAGAAACGATTCCCAAAACTTCACAAATAACTTCGCATCACCGCCACATTCCGCCATGCCACCGCCACCGCCACCTTCAAACACCCAACCACCACCACCGTCAAACTTCCCGCCACCATCTTCCGCCGTACCGCCGCCTACGTACTCCTTCGACGACTACCCGTCAAATAATTTTCAAGATAATCCAAATTATTCTCAAAATTACCACCACCCTTCATCTTTCCCGCAAGAACCCCAACATCAAAACTACCCCCCTCACGACCCTTCATACACATACACAAATTTCCAAACTTACCCCAGTTTTTCCGAAACTACCCTTCCAGCAGCCTACTCACCTTCAGCTACCAGGCCTACAGATTATCCGTCTACAGGTGGTGGTCAGTATACCGCGGGTGGTGGAAATGCGGCGGTTCCAGTACCTGCAGGTGCGGGGAGTTCCGGTGGACGGTCGTATGAGTATGACAGTAGTTATCAGCCTCCGGTTGCGAATATTGCGGAGGCACTTAAGGCGGCGAGGTTTGCGGTTGGTTCGTTGGCGTTTGATGAGGTTCCTGTTGCTGTAGAGTTTCTTAAAAAGGCTCTTGAACTGCTTACTAATCCATCTGCTAGTGTTTGAAACGGGTAGTGGTTTTTTGGAGGTTGTGAATTGTTAGAAAGTTTGCATATATTTTTGTTTGTGTAAAGTTTGTTAGATATCGAAATGTTTGTTTGTGTAAAGTTTGTACATGTGATAGACTCGAATTTGTTTAATGATTAACTTGAACCAAATGTTTGCAAAACAACCAAGGGGCCCTGACTTTCGAGATGCAGGGAATCTCTAAAAAGGAAAACAAAGAAAGAAGGCTATGAACTTATGAAACGTCCCAATTAACAAAAATAACGCCTAATACTTGATTAGAAAAAAATTTCACTTTGACCCCTTGGAATATAAAAACATCACTTTGACCCTTTGGACTTTTTTTTCTTATGCCGGCGGTAGACTAACCCAAAACGGGTCGTATCATTGCCCCCTCCCCGAACAACCACCTTGTCCTCAAAGGTGGCAAGAGGGAAATTATTGGCGGAGGTCCTCAAACCGCTCCTATGTTGCCTACTTCAGATCTCCATCCTTCCACCCAATCAACACCTCTCGCCGCCTATTCTTGACCCGCCCATCTAACACTGTATCCGGCTCGTATGGTGGGTCTGTCATGTCGACCCATTGTTGTGGTGGATCTGGTGAAACGGCACAATCGCCAATTGCGCGCTTGAGCTGGGAAACGTGGAACATCGGATGAATTCGCGCGTTTTCCGGTAACTTTAGACGGTACGCGAAGTTCCCAATCCGTCAAATCACCTCATAGGGCCCATAAAACCGTGGGGCCAACTTCTCATTCCGGGATCCCGCTACCGATAGTTGGCGGTATGGCCGCATCCTTAAAAATACTCGTTCCCCTTTGGCGAACGTCACATATCGTCGCTTACCATCCGCCCCCTCCTTCATAAGCTGTTGGGCTCGGTGCAAATGACCCTGAACCTCCTATAAAAGCTCATCCAGTTCTAACAAGTACCGATCCACCTCAAAGGTGGCGGCTGGTCCATAGTCATATCGCAGCAGTCGTGGGGGATCTCGACCATAAACCACCTTAAACGGAGGCATCTTGAGTGAACTATGATACGAGGTGTTGTATCAATATTCTGCCCATGGCAGCCATTTTTCTCACGCTTTCGGTTGATTAGTGGTAAAACACCGTAGGTATGTCTCGACCGTCCGGTTAACCACTTCAGTCTGCCCATCCGTTTGGGGATGGTATGCGGTTCTCCGCTTCAAAGTTGTACCCAGGTGCTTAAAATTTTCCTTCCAAAAATGACTAAGGAAAACCTTATCTATCGAACGTGGAATGCCATGCAAACGGATAATTTCACGAATAAAAAGAGTCGCGACCGAGACAGCCGTGAACGAATGTTTGAGGGAACAAAGTGCACGGACTTGCTGAGACGGTCTGCCATAACCAAGATAACCGTGAACCCCTCAGATCGTGGTAGCCCTTCAATGAAGTCCATCGTTAAATCCTCCCAAACTTGTGTCGGTAGGTCTAGTGGTTGCAACAGCCCCGAGGGTGCCAAATTGGAATGCTTATTTCACTGACAAACGTCGCATTCGACCACCCACTTGGCAATTTGACCCTTCATCCCAACTCAGTAAAATTCGGTAGCTAGCCGCTGGTACGTTTTTTTAGTACCCCCATGACCTCCGACCGCTGTTGTGTGATAGTACCGAAACAGCCGTTGGGCCCACGACGATTGTTTAGGCAGCACCAGGCGCTGATGATAAAAGACCAGCCCATCGGACACCGTATAGCCCATCATTCCGTCTTCCCCGGAATCCACCCGAGATCGAAGGGTTGCGATCATCACGTCTCGTTTTAATTCGTCCGTCAAAGTTGTATAGGTTTTAACCACGGGCACGGATAAGTCAGCCACGGTGACCCCTTCGCCTTGCCGAGAGAGAGCTTCGGCCATGCCGTTGTCTTTCCCCGGCCTATACAGGATAGAGATCCATCGTTGATGGTCCCCGGCCATGACCCGTTGCTCCAATAGGTATTTCAAACTCTTTTGGTCCGTGATCATCGTAAATCGACGTCCCAACAAATATGGCCTCCACTTCTACACCGCCATGACAATCGCCATTAATTCCCGCTCATATGCTTTAGTTGGGCTCGTAAACCCAAGACTTGGCGAAAGTAAGCCACGGGCCGACCCTCCTGCATCAGTATGGCCCCCACCTCGTGGCCGGACACGTCGGTCTCCACCGTGAATTCTTTAGAAAAATCCGGCAACGCCAACACCGGGACCCGTGTCATAACCTGCCGTAACTGCTTAAGCGCCCATGTCGCCTCATCCGTCCAGACGAAACTATCTTTCTTGAGCAGGTTGGTCAATGCCTTAGCAATCTTGTCGTATCCTTGCACAAATTTTCGGTAGTAGTCGGTTAGTCTGAGGAAACCTCGCAAATCCTGCAGGTTTTTATGAAGCAGCCATTCTAACATAGTCATGTTCTTAGTAGGGTCCGCCATCACCCCCTCCTTAGTTACCACGTGGCCAAGGTAGTCAACCCGCTCTTGCCCAAAAACGCATTTTTTCTCGTTACAAAACAATCCCTCGCCCTGAAGTGTGTCGAAGACCGATCAGAGATGATTCTTATGCTCGTCTAACGACCGTCTGTAAATCAGGATATCGTCAAAAAAGACTAACACAAACTTCCGTAAGTAGGGAGGGAAGACTTTATTCATAAGCGACTGAAAGGTAGAGGGAGCATTAGTCAACCCGAATGGCATGACCGGAAACTCATAGTGTCCTTCGTGTGTTCGGAAGGCCATTTTGGCGATGTCATCAGTCTTCATTCGTATCTGATGGTACCCGGATTTAAGGTCAAGTTTACTAAAAATAACGATACCGTGTAATTCGTCCAATAATTCATCGATCATGGGAATCGGAAATTTGTCCAAACTTGTGGCCTTGTTGAGGGCTCGATAGTTTACGTAAAACTGCCAGCTACCGTCTTTTTTCTTAACCAACAGAACGGGGCTGGAAAAAGGGCTTGTGCTCGGTCGGACAATACCTGCATCAACCATTTCCTGCACCAATTGCTCAATCGCGTCTTTTTGTAACTGCGGGTAGCGGTATGGTCAAACGTTAACCGGTTTCGTCTAGCTCTTCAAGACAATCGTGTGTTCGTGATCACGGTGCAGTGGCAGCCCCGGTGGCATGTCAAAAACGTCTGAATACTGCTGCAAGACGTCGCTTAGGTTCGGATTAGCCCGCAGATCCGTAGCCCCCGACTCTTCTAAGTTCGCCAACTCGACGAGGTACCCCTCGCTGACCTCGGACAGCCCACAGACCATGGACCGCATGGATGTCTCCCCGCGTAGCAACCCTGGTTCCCCTTGAAGGGTGATCCGACCCATCTGACCCTCAAACGACATTGTCAGTGTCTTCCAGTTTGCTCGTATATCTCCCGATTCACGCAACCATTTGACCCCGAGGATCACATCCGTGCTACCCAAATCTAACGGGTAGAAATCCTCCACTACTCGCAATCCTGGTAACATCAAAATCACCGATCGGCAAAGGCCGTAGGTCCGGTCGAACATCCCATTACCCAATCGGACACCCGTCACATGATCCCAATCTACCCGTAAGCCGAGCTTTACTCACCAGTTTTCGAGACAAGAAATTGTGGGTAGCCCCGCAGTCAATGAGTACTACCACTATCTGGTTGCCAATTCTTCCCCGTAGTTTTATGGTGTGCGAGGTAGTAAAACCCAACACCGAGTTGGCCGAGACTTCCATAACCTCTAGTTGCACGGGTTCGTTCGGGTCCCCCTCCTGCTCGTCGTCGGGTTCCCCCATCGTACACTACCATGACTTGTAACGTCTTTTCCGGGCATTTATGTCCCGACGTATATTTTTTGTCGCATCGGAAACACAATCCCCTCGCCTTCTTGTGAGTAAACTCTGCGTCTGTCATTTTTTTGAAAGCTGGTCTGGCCCCTCCCACTTGGGTTCCCTTTGGTTCCGGACTGCCGGTGGGCCTGCGGTCGCTCGCACCCCGCCTCCTCCACGATAATTCGGCCTGTAGCCACCCCGTCTTGTTTTCGTCGATCAATAGCGAAAGTTTGATGGCTCGGGTCAGCCCCCGTGGCTGATGAGTCCGAACTTCCGTTCTTAGTTCCGGTTTCAGCCCCTTGACGAACGTTCCCTCTAAAACCTCCTCTTGCAACCCCACCAGCTGGGCTGCCATCTTCTCGAAAACCACCACATAGTCTCAGGCTGTCCCCTCGTGACGAATATTCAGAAACTGCTCATATAAGCTGCCCTCTTGCGAGGGTTGGAAGCGGTCTAACATTTGGGCCTTCAACTCCTCCCAACTTCTAAAGGGGCCCTACTCTCCATCTAACGAAACCAAGTTAGAGAAGGACCTTCTAAACATAGGACCGCCGCCCTAAGGTTTTCCCCTGAAGTAACCAATCCTTGTATGTCAAGAAATCTCTCCACCTGGTACACTCATCCGAAGGCATCGTCTCCTTCGAATAGTGGCATTTTTAGTTTCTGAAGACAGTAATCGGTCCCCGGTACCCAGCCCCATTCAGTCCCCATAGGTATCTGGTGGGTCAGACCAACAAAATTTGGCGGAACTCGCAATGACGGGCTAGGGCCGCCCCCGGGACCCTCAAACACGCTTTAGCCCCAAGCAAAGTGGCTGGATATAGCTGGTGTCGTGAAATTCCGGGTGAGGCTTGCAGAGTACCCTCTCGATTGCCCTAATGATGTAAACCATGGTGGCTCGAATTGAAAATCGATAGATTGACCTCCCGAGAAGGCGGGGTCGAACCCGCTAAGGGTGGCTATAGGTGGGGCAGATGAGGGTGAGACGGTGGGAAAGCTGGTTATGCTGGTCGGTTGGGTGGTTTGGTGGTGCTTTGACGGCGGCAGGCGAAAGAAGCTGGAGCCGAAGGGTGCCATTGACGGTGGTGTGGGATTAGCGGTCTATTGGGCAATCTGAGTCAAAAGTTTTAAGACTTCATTGTGGCCGGGCATCAGATTCTGATCGGACTGCAGCAGCCTCCTTGGCTAGATCTTCTTGCATATATTTTCGTAGGGCATCAAACCTTTCATTGGTCTCGGTTTGGTGCTGAACGAGACCGGTCTCTAAATCACTGAGTTTAGTCATGCATGGAGCATGAACAGTAATTCGATGAACAGTACAGTGCACGATGAACATTACCGTCGTGAACAGTAGCGAGTGCCCCGGAATCGTATGCTTTGATACCAATTTGATAGACTCAAATTGATTTAATGATTAACTAGAACTGAATGCTTGCAAAAGAACCAAGGGGCCCTGACTTTCGAGATGGAGGGAATCTCCAAAAACGAAAACAAAGAAAGACAATTATGAACTGATGCCCTAATCGGCGCCCCCTCCCACAATAAGTAGACCCACTAATTTATTATTAACCCTCATAATTAACAAAAATGATGCATAATACTTGATTAGAAAAAAACTTCACTTTGACCCCTTGGTATATAAAAACTTCACTTTGACCATTTGGACTTCTTTTTCTTGCACCGACGTAGAGTAACCCAAAACGGGTCGTATCAACACATTTAGTCATGTATGTTTTTATTTTGTAAAATAAGTCATTGAACTTGTTATATTGTGCACTTAAAGTCCTTATGACCAACTATTGTAGGTTTAGGCTGTCAAAACGAATTTTACAGCAAACCTTACGAGTTTTCTGGCAAAACATGAGCTTTCCGACGAGTGTGTTCATATGTGATTTTCTCTGTTGGGAATAAGATTGATTTCTATAAGAATCGGACTAGAGGTGGTCCTTCCTGACCGCCAACAACCTCCACAGCCGTTGTGGGGCTTCCAGTGTCACACCTCCAAACCGTATTGGCGGAATAGTTCAAGGGTGGATGACTTCATGAACAATATCATAACAAAGTTGAATAATAGTGATTTCCAAGCACACAACCATCATTAACCAATTGCAAATGTTACAAAGTTTAATTGTTTCATGTTTCAGATACAATTGAAATGATATCAAAAATAAATAAAAACGACGTCGTAACGTCTCTTCTTGTAGCGCCTGAATTTACCTTAACAATTTCCTGAGAATACAAGTAGTTGAAAAAGTGTCAACAATTAAGTTGGTGAGTTCATAAGATTTTGCATAAGAAATATCATTTGTTTGTAAGCAATAGTGTTGAAAACCAAGAAAATCCAATATTTTCTCATAAAATGTCCAAGTCTTTAAATCCCAAAGACTAAAATGTAATATGTAACTGTAGTGTGAAATCCTTAGAAATGCATTTTTCCACGTAAACAATTTATAAAAATAATAAGTTGATTATTTTCCCATGTGAGATACCCTATAACCATACTGTGACTAGTTGGCCTGCTGCGACGTTCTTCAGGCGTCGGAATGTTAGACATTTGGACACCTCAGACCTGCCGGTCAAGGTGTAGCTAGCAGCTCAGGTGCAGGGTTATCAAGTCCCGTATAGATCTATACTCAAATATCGCGCTCTCTTACCGAGACTCTGGTTATAAAAGTTCAGGACTTATAGTAGGTACTTAACTGTGAAGATTCATCTCACAAAAATGTATGTATTCCAATCAACTTGTTTACGTACGATTTGTATATAAAAACTCTTGTAATCGTCCATTATCATTTTTCCCATGATAATATAGTATTGTTTGATAATTATATAATTTTATATAATTATTTTTGTCATGTTCAAACGTCATAATAACCTTGTGTTCATAAACTATTCCAATAATAGTTTATTTTTAGTATTGCGTTGTAATAATCATATTTTTGTGAATAATAACGAAGTAACTTATTCAAATGATTATAAATATCATCTTTTGAGATATTTCTCACAAAAATGGTGTAATAACTTGATTATAACCATTTTTGCTAGAAAATAGTGCTTTTATTTATAAAAACGTAGTTTTTTACTAGTTTCCGTTTTTATAACGTTTTTATCCAAGATCTAGTATTTTTGTGCACTTGATTTGTAGTTTTGAAATTTTTACACAACTTAATATGCCAAAGTGTTCATAATACATGGATCTTTTCATATTTTATGCCAAGTTCATATTTATAACATTTTTGTCCAAGAACTAACATTTTACACACTTTATTTATAATCTAGAGACTTTTACACTTAACATTATATATCATTATGAACATCTTTCAAAGAGTTATCCATATTTCATGTCAAAGGCATTTTTACACAAATATTAACTTTATAAACTTGTGTAAATCAACATATATAACATTTAAACACATATAAACTTGAATAAAACAACATTTATAGTAAAAGAACTTGTATTCTCCCCCAAAAAGGTTTGAAAAGATGAAAATGAGGGGTATGAACTCACCTTGAGTGGTTGATCTTAAGGTTTCTTGGTAGAAGATTGAAGAATTTGGTTCTAGGACCCGGATGACTCTTGGACAAAGCTATTATCCAATGGATTTTTGTGAGTATGTGTGTGTAAAAGAGTAAATGAAGGTATTTAGAACTTAAATCACTAGATGATCATAACTTACCAAGAAGGCTTTCAAGATCCTTGAAGATGATGAAGATTTGAGCTCAAAGACCTTTGGACCAAGCTATTATCCAATGGATTTTGATGGATGTTAGTGTGTGTAAAAGGTGTAAAACTTGTGTTATGTTGTTTAGAATCAAAAGATGGATGAAGCTTACCACTTGGACTTGTGAAATGAACTTGGAAATGAAGCTTGAAGATGATGATGGTGGTGGTGGTTTGAGCCGAGAGCAAGAGAAAGAGGAGAAGAGTGATGAGTGTTGGTGGTTCTCTTGGCAAATGGACTTATTTTGTTCTTTATTTGATTTAATAGTAGATCCTAGGTTAGATTTTATCATCTTTCTTTATTCTTAGCTGGTGTGTAGCCGATGGGGGTGGGGTAGGGGGTGGGGTGGTGTGGTTTTTAAATAAATAGCATCATACTTGTATAAAATGTGTGATTTTTATAAAATAGTAAGACGTTTTAGTGAAATTTTATGCGTTTTTGGCGAAACGAAGTTCTAAATAATTATTTTGTATAAAAACATTGCCAAACATTTATTTTGATTGAATTATAACTCGTTGGGTGTCGGAATACGCGTTTAAGCGCAGTATTCTTCCGATTTCGCGATTTTTTGCGTTTTACCGGAAATTGCATTTAGCTTTGAAATTAAATACTAGATATTATTACGTTACTTATCATATGAATTGTTATTTCATATTTGGTGTTTAAGGCACCACATTTTGTATTTTGAGTCCAAACCCTGTGTACATTTATCCGTTCACAGCGATTTAATGGTTGTAACTTCCACATACGAACTCCGTTTTCGACGTTCTATATATCCACAGGTTCGTATTTACGAGTAGATCGTTTTATGAATATTATTATTCTCAAAATAATAATTGTACGATTATCGAATTCTTACGCTACAGTAGTTTGCTGTCCGTATTTTCGACTTTTAATCGGTAATTGTTTTGATTTAGCATACGTAATACTATAATATTAATAATTCATCGTAAAAGTTATGGAAAATAACTTTTCAACTATAAATTAACGTACGCTTCGTTTGACTACAGTTGACTTTTGTTGACCAAAATTTACAATTGTCACATCCAGACGTTGGCAACAGCCATAACTCCTTTGTTGTTGTTTTTTTTTTTTTTTTTTTGCGATTTTCAGTATCCCCAACCTCACTGTTCTCTCTCTACCTTATATCCATCTTTCTGATGGAAATCGCGAACCACAAGGGCCGCAATCAACCTTCCTTTCTCCTGTCGTCGGCCACCAGCATCCGTTGCTGCTTCCTCCTTTTCTTCATCCTGTCATCGGGATCACACACCAAGGAAACCAAGGCGGGTCTCGATCTTGCTTTCCCCTTTCCTGATTTCTTGCTTCTCGTTTCACTCTCACTCTCTCTCTCTCTCTCTCTCTCTCTCTCTCTCTCTCTCTCTCTCTCTCTCTCTCTCTCTCTCTCTCTCTCTCTCTCTCTCTCTCGTATGCAAGAAAACACGAACACACACAAAGTGTGTGAGTTCTTGACCGGATAATTCATCTTTGGCCAGAGATTACATTTTTTTGCCCGAAAACTTACAATAGTGGGTCATAAGGACTACATGTAGACAAAATCCAAAACAATAAGGATGTATTTAAAACTAATAATAATAATAATAATAATAATAAATACATCACCAAACGTGTACAAACCGAAAACTATGTCACTTCCCCTCAAAATTTTGACAAGCTCTCACCGTAAGTAGTTGAGATTTGAATTTTTTTTATTGTAAGTGTATTTTTATAAATATACATGTCAAGTTCTCACCGTAGATTTGATTTTTTCTATTGTAAATGTGTTTTTATAAATATACATGTCGCCATTTTGTGGTTTATTTTCATAATTTTCTCTCGAAGGAACAAACTTATTGATGATACATAATAAAGTGAAAATACACTTAAAAACAGAATAAATTATGTTTATATATATATATATATATATATATATATATATATATATATATATATATATATATATATATATATATATATATATATATATATATATATAGAGTTAGTATTAAATGAAATTCTTAAGTATTGTGTTATTGTAAGACTCAATCTGGGCCATTAGATGATTATAATCAAGGGCTGTAAAAAAAACCGTTTTTTAAATAAAAAACTTTTCATGCGCGTGTTTCCGATTGACAAACCACGATTAAGGGTAAAAAGGTAAAAATCCCCAAAATCCTTTTCAACTGAATCTTCGATGCGCGACTTTGCGAAGCAGGCGTCGGATCCAATGGACCGGTGAAGGAGGCCGCCGAGCCATTGACAGAGGAGCGGTGAAGGAGTCCAAGGACGGCGAGAAAGGGCTAGCGATCGGAGGAAGAAGAAACGATGGAAGCCGAGAGAAAAGGATAGAGAGAGAAAGTAGAGAGAAGGGACGCCTAATTTTCTCGATCATCGGATATCTTAATTTTTAGTTTGCGTGAATTGGCATTAATAAATGCAGGGGGTTCTTTATTCTGCAAAATTCTCATTCTCATAGAATGAGTTCTTTCTTCTGCAACATTCTCATTCTCAGAGAATGGGTGCTAGTTTTCATTCTTCGAGAATATGTGCTAGTTTTCATTGGTTTGTGTTTTTTTTAAGTGCATTCTCTGAGAATGGGTGTTAGTTTTCTATTGGTCTGTGTTCTTCTAAGCCCATTCTAAGAGAATAGTACTTTTTTTGTCAAATAATAGTTTGTGGGTTTTAAAATGAATTACAGTATCTTCGAATTCCTTGAGAATACATAAAATTTCTTGAACCATTTTTCAAAGAATGGACTTAATTGTGACAAAAAAACGTACTATTCTCTTAGAATAGGCTTACCAAAACACAAACCAATAAAAAACCAACACACATTCTCATAGAATAGACTTATCAAAACACACACCAATAACAAACTAACACCCATTCTCAGAGAATGGACTTAACAAAACACAAAAATGGCTTTACAGTAACATTATTAGAAAATGAAACAAGAAGAATGGTTTTTAACATTCTTGGAGAATGAAACAAGAAGAAAGATTTTCACAGTAAAACAAGAAGAATAAGTTTTACAGTAAAGAAACAAAAAATTTTGCCTGTTAAATCAATCCCACGTCTTCTTCTTTGCGATTCAATCCCTAATTGAGGCTCAATTTTTTTGCAGGCCGACGACCAACTGGATTTCCAGATCTCGTATATGAAATCGACCCCAAAGCTTTACAGATCGCTCTTTGATAAAGGCCACCGGAGGCGGCAAAGCCGCTGACCCTCGACGGTGGTGCAACCGGTTGAGGAAGACGACGATTCGGAGGTTCGAGAGGCGAAGGCCGAGTTCGGTATCCGAGAGGCAGAGGCCGATTTCTAGGTTTCATTCCGATCATGCCCTTCTGCAATCGATTTTATCCTGAAGGGGATGAGATCGGAGATTAGGTTGAAGACGATGATTGTGTGCGTGAGAGAAGGAGATAGAAGGGGAAAATACCGATCGTATCCTTGAAACATAAATGGACGTGATTCGGTCCTACGATCGCACAATATTTAGGATCCGTATTTGATCCTACATCTATATATATATATATATATATATATATATATATATATATATATATATATATATATATATATATATATATATATATATATATATATATATATATATATATATATATATATATATAGGCAAAAGTTTAACAAGGGACTAATATAAACCATGGTACCAAGGGACTAATCTCATCCACACGATTATACACTTTACGGTGGACATGCATCTACCGGATTATAAAAAAATCCACTTCGTTTTTTTCCTTTTTTTAATTTTTAGGGCTTATTTTTTATCGAAAAAAAGATCTGAATATATAGAAATTTATAACTTTTTATTCTCTACAAATAGAGATCCATATTGATATACAAAAAATGATTTTTTTTTTCGAAATTTCCGCTAGTTGAGATTCACATGTGAATCTGAACTGTTATTCTGTCCACTGTTGACATACACAATTGCATATGATATTGTCATATGAATTTGAATAAATTTTTGTGTGAATGTGAATGAAATTAACTTATAAATCATTATATATTTATTATAAATGATTAAAATGTTGAATTGTTAAAAATTTTCTAACTAAATTAATCATATTCATATTTCGGAATATATTTAAAATACCATATGATATTGATATGTGAATCTGAGTAAATTGTTGTGTGAACGTAAATAATTTATATTGTGACTGAGAGTAAAATCATTATAAATGGTTAAAATGTTGAAGTAGTAAAAAAGTGTTAAGTAACTTCTCAATACTATATGATTTTGATATGCGAATATGAATAAGTTTTCGTGTAAATATGAGTAAATCCATTTGTGAATCAAGTATATTACTTATAAATGGCTATAACATTGAAATATTAAAAGTTTTAAAAGTAAAATAATTACTCATATTCAAAATTTTACAGTGAAAATTCACATGCGAATCTGAACTGTTATTATGCTATTCTCTGTTGGCATACAATGACATATGATATTTTCAAGTGAATCTGAATAATTTTTTGTGTGAATCTGAATGAAATTAACTTATGAATCATAGTAAATTCATTATAAATGATTAAAATATTGAAGTGTTAAAAATTTCCTAAGAAAATTAATCATATTCATATTACAAATTATATTTAAAATACCATATGATATTGATATGAGCATCTGAGTAAATTGTTGTGTCAATGTAAGTAAATTTAATTGTGAATCAGAGTAAATTCATTATAAATGGTTAAATTATTGAAGTAGTAAAAAACTTATTATAAAGTTCTCAATAGTATATATGATATTGATATGTGAATATAAATAAATTTTCGTGTAAATATGAGTAAATCCACTTGTGAATCAAGTACATTACTCATAAATGGTTATAATATTGAAGTGGTAAAAGTTTTAAAAGTAAAATAATTACTCATATTCAAATTTTTACAGTTCAGATTCACATGTGAATCTTGAATCTAGACGAGCTGTACTTATAAAAAAAATTTATTTTTTTATATATCAATATGGATGTCTATTTGTAGATGACAAAAAATTATGTATTTTGGTATATTTGGTTTTTATTTTTGAAAAAGAATAATGTCGAAAAATAAAATAAAAACCAAAAAATGAAGTGAGTTTTTTATTATAATCCTCTACATGTGCGTCGACGTAAGAAATTTACAACCTATTTTTTGGCCGTTGATGATTTTGATTCCGACGTTCGAGATTAGTCCCTTTGTACCATGGATAATTTTAGTCCCTTATTGAACCCAACCCTATATATATATATACTAGACGTGTACCCGCGCGTTGCGCAGGAATTAAATTGTATAATAAAATAACATTCACAAATGTAAAATTTTGAAGATAAATTAGTAAGTGTCATAAAGTATAAAATAATATTTGTTATAGAAATTTAAAAAATTAATATAAAAGCTTTCTAATGTTGATGTATAATTTTGGCGATGCTTATTTGAGTATATTGTATCAACGTTTCGTCACGATGATCGACATTTCCAAACAACGTCATATATTGCAATTATTATTTTCACACTCGTTTCAACTATATTGAAATTCCTAATGACATAAACTTATTCTTAAAAAGAACTTTCTATTTCTTCATATGGTTCATCATTTTGAAAAACTATATTGATTTATGAAAATATTAAGGTAGTAGATCTATGATTTATTTACTAACAATCATATGATATTAATATATAAATAAGAATTAAAAATTGTTCATGTGAGATTCTTTTTAATCATTAAAGAAGATAATCACAAGCTAAATGAAAGATTTACAAAATCAGTACACTTGTCTTATTATATTTATCTATCATTGAAGGCAGAACATTCTGTGACGTATATTCTTACTATTCATTTGTTGAATTTCTTTTATTTCAACAAATACATATTCGTCATAAATAATATTTACATGTAGTAATGTACAACGTTAAGGAAAAAGGAAAAGAACATAATCACCAATATTGTCATAATTAGCTCCTGTTTGATTCCCCTTTCCAATATTTGTTTATTTATTTAAATAAAAGCATCAAACATAAAACATCGATAGATTAATGAATTAAAAAAATACATAGAATCAATCATGCGTTAACTAACCATGATATTCTCTTTAAAGAATCAAATTTAGATTGGAGTAGATTTTTGATATATTTTGAACATGTTGGCATTGGTTTTTAATGATGTTATGTTTAATTGTTAAAGTTGCTGACATTTAAATATATCATTATTTAAAAGTTTTATTAGTTAATACATAAATAGTTTAGAAGTCAAATGGTTGTAATTGTACCATAAATACAAATTCATTATCATAAGTTGAAAATTTAAATAATTATCTCAAGTTAATAAAAAATAGCAATCATTATCGAAATACATTAAAAAAGTTATCATAGTTTCCAATGAATATAGTTGAAGGATAATGGCCTCTATCAACAAAAGGAAAAATTATTCAAATGAATTTTTAGAGTTGTCGTTAAATGAAAAAAAAAAATATTATAGTCGTTAAATTGAAAATTTCAGAAACCACAATACCTTTTAATAATTTACCCACTTATTTTCACAATTACAACATTTAAGTTACCTTGAATTTCAATATCATTTTTATAATTTGGATGATGTTTAAAAATACGACATTGCAATAGGAGATATGAAAGTTCATCTATAATGATAAACAGAAAAACGGTATGTAACACATTATTTTTAACATCTTGTCATTCATTGCAACCAAACAGAAAACTCTTCCAACATAAATTTATACAATATATATTTATATGTTTTAGTAGACGTATGACATTATGAATTTCTCACTAAGTTATCATCATTTTAAAAATATTTATAGGTAAAACTGAAACTAAACGAATAGCATGATGAAGTTCTCATTAGTTTATAACTATATATAGTCAAAATAAAAATAAACATATGACATGGTGGAGCTCCCATGCATATATATTCTAGATCACGAAAAAGAAAATAAAATAGAAATAAGTTTTAGTAATAAAGTGTGAAATAATTCTTATATAGGTAAAACATTTTAATTGACAAAACAAAATTAATTACCATAAGATGAAGAGTTATATGTTAAAAATAAATATTTAAGTAGTAATCATTTCTATAATTTGGTCGATTTTTTAAAATACAACATTGTAATAGAAGTTATAAAAGTTCACTTACAATAATCCATAAATCAATAAAATAGTTTTTTATTTCTTACGTGTAACCCTTTTTAAACTACAACTTGTTATGCACGAAAAAAATGTGTAACACGTTTTTTTAACAATTTTTTATTCATTGGAAAAAGTAGACAACTTTCTCAATATAAATTTGTACAATATATTTTTATATATGCTTTAGCAGACGTATGACATGATGGATTTCTCTCTCTCTCTCTCTCTCTATATATATATATATATATATATATATATATATATATATATATATATATATATATATATATATATATGTCGGGTGAAATAAGAAGAATTTTGGTTAGGAGCGTATGAAATAATCTCGGCCATTAGACACACAAACACATATACATACACAAATATACACATTCATATATAAGCATCGATAAAACTACAACGTTGTGAAATTTTCACAAATTTAAAACTATATATATGCAAAACAAAATATATACTTACAACATAGTAGAGTTCTCACCACTTTATAACTATGTATAGCCAAAATAAAAATAAATCTAGGAATCGCTAGAGCTCTCATACATATATTCTAGATAACAAAAAGTAGAAGAGAAGCAATTTTGAGTAATCAAATGTGGCATGGCATAGTTCTTTTATAGGCAAGATTTTCTAATTGATCAAACAAAATTGATTAGCATAAGATGAAGAGTTGTAAGTTAGAAATGAATATTTAAGTTGGATAAGATGAAGAGTTAGGAGTTTCAAATGAATATGGTGCAAGATAGAGACATATCTTTAACCACATTCATTTGGATGGCCTCTATTATAAGAGTTATATATATATATATATATATATATATATATATATATATATATATATATATATATATATATATAATGTTCGGGTGATCTATCACATTGTATGTCACTATGAACATAATATCAACATCATAATGATCTTAAATGAAACAAATCATGTTACATTAAAGGTTGTGGACAAGGATTCGGTATCAGTTTACCTGGTTAAAATTTACACAATGGTGTGATAAGAACATTAAAAAAAGTTTAATGGCTAACTAAATACAATTAATAGATAAATGACCTAAATAGCAAACTACTTACTTTTCATTGTCATTTTATAATATGATCCCTAAAAACTAAAAGTTTTAAGAAAATAAAACAAGACCTGGTTACAAGCGTTCTAAATATTTATGGATAATGAGAATACATTGCGTATGCTTTGAAGATTTATTTAGAGCAAAATGAGATGGGCTCTTGCAAACTTTAATATACAAAATTGAGAAAGTTCTCTTAGGCTTGGGGGAGTGGCCTCGCCATCCCCCTCGCCAACTCCCTCGCTCAGCATCGCCAAGCCACCCCGCCTTCCTTCGCCCTCGCTCTCGCTATCGTTTCCTCGCCATTTCTCCAGCGAGCTCGCCAAAGCTTTGGCAACGGTCATGTGACCGTTGAACGGTCACAAATACAAAAAAAAATAATAATTTAAAAAAATCCAATTATTCTCTTATATAAACCAAACCCTCAAATTATTTTTACCACACAACTTCAATATCAAACCCCTTCTACAATTTATATCCTCTTTCCCCCAATTTTAATTTCTAAAATTATGTCATCCGACTCGTTAATTTCGATATCATCGTCAGATGATGATGAATTGGAAGAACAAATAGGCGAGCAAATAGAGCGTATTACGGCTCATTTACAACAAGGATTACAAAATCCATCGCCAAGCAGCGGGCCTCGTCTACACAGAAGATTTATTGATCGGGGAAGAGCGGAAGCCGAACAACGTCTCTTTCGGGATTATTTTGCTGAAAATCCCACATATACAGAGTATAAATTCCGGCGTCGGTTTCGCATGCGCAAATCGTTGTTTTTGAAGATTGTTAGCGACATTGAGGCGGCGAGTGATTACTTTAAGCAACGACCGAGCGCGTCAGGTATGTTAGGATTCCACCCTATTCAAAGATGTACTGCTGTACTTCGCATGTTAGCATATGGCACACACCTTGATGCACTAGACGAGACAACGAGGATGTCCGCACGTGTCGCACGAGACTCTCTAGACATATTTTGTGACATGGCCCTAATTATGTACAAGCCACGATATGGGCGTGAACCTACTCCCAATGACATCCGACAATTGTACGCCCATCATGCACAAGTGCATGGCTTCCCTGGTATGTTAGGAAGTTTAGACTGTATGCATTGGAGGTGGAATGGTTGTCCTTTTGCTTGGCATGGCCAATACACGAAGGGTCAGTACGGATACCCGACGGTCGTGCTTCAGGCTGCAGCGTCACAGGATATGTGGATTTGGCATTCATATTTTGGTGCTTCCGGGTCGCATAATGACCTCAACATACTCAATAGTTCGGATTTTTACACAAAGTTACATAACGGCACTGCTCCGGACTCTTCGTTTACACTCCGAGGAACGCAATATCGATTTGGGTATTATCTTGTGGATGGAATCTATCCAGAGCGTTCTATTTTCGTCAAGACTTTGGCTTTCCCAGATGACCCACAAAGGCGAAAGTTTAAAAGAGCTCAAGAAAGAGCTCGAAAGGACATCGAGAGAGCATTTGGTGTATTGAAGAAACGTTTTGCCATACTAGCTAAACCTTCACTGTTTACAAAAAAATCTACTATGGCAAAGGTCATGTTTACATGTATTATTTTACATAACATGATTCTAGAAGACGAAGGACATGCTATATGTCAATACGACGAAAATGAAGTCATTCCCAATCCACAGCCAATTCCAGTTGCGAGTCGACAAATTCATGGCGATCTTCGTCGTCATCTTATCGATCATCTTTGGACGGTAGACCATATTGATCTAAATATGGATCCGGTGAACGAGTACGACGGTGAATATTCAGATGAAGACAATATATGAGGTCGTGTTTAGTTGGTTTTTAAGTTTAATTTAGTTTGTTTTAAGTTGTTTATTTATGTTTTTAATTTTAATGTAATGTATTTTAAGTTTAATGAAATGGTTGTTTTTAATTTTATTATTGTTTTTAATAATATAAATAATTTAAAAAAAATATTTAATAAAATAGTTTAGCATGAAGTTCAGCATGTGCTGACCACTACCACCATTTTTGGTCAGCATGTGCTAAACTTGCTGAATGCTGACGTGGCATAGTTTAACACATGCTGAACATGCTAACCACCCCTCCGGCCTTACCTTTTTACTTTTTGATTTAATTTCGAAATTTACACATCTTGACGTGTTAAAAAGACACCTCAATCTACAAGTCGTGGGTCAAAATTATTAATCTGTGATTTGCTTGGGAAATTTACACATTCTTGACGAATTGCCTAGAGTAAGCAACTCCACCATCAATCTTCTTCCCATTTCGAGCGTTGCACGTAAAAATGGGGAGCGAAAGCGAACCAGCGAAGGCACTGTTACCTTACCTTCAACGAGCCGATGAATTGCAAAAGCACGAGCCTCTTGTCGCCTACTACTGTATGGTTTCTTCTTCTTCATCTCACAATTTTCCTCTAAACCCTAAAATTCTCGCAACTTTCTCGATCTCAGTTATTAATCTGTGATTTGCTTGGGGAAATTCCGATTGTCAGGTCGTTTATATGCGATGGAACGGGGTTTGAAGATTCCTCAGAGTGAACGAACCAAAACCACGAGTTCCATACTGATTTCCCTCATAAAACAACTTGAAAAGGTACGATTTCTTCTTAACGCTTACTTCTTTCATTGCTTTCGGTTTAATTCTAGGGATATCTCAGGTTATTTGTACTTTGTATTAAATGATTTTGTTTAGGTATTAGGCGATTTTGTTTTCTCGGAGTATCAAATCTTCTGTCTCCTTCATCTACTTTACTTCTTCATTTGCAGGATAAGAAGTCATTGACGTTAACGCCTGATGACCATCTCCACCTTGAAGGATTTGCTTCAAATGTCTTTGCAAAGGCCGATAAGCAAGACAGAGCTGGGAAAGCTGATTTGTACGATAACTTTTACTTCTTATGATACACCAATGTTAGCCCTAATTTGCTACTAGAGACTAAAGATTATACAGAGTATGAATGAGTTTTTAAACTTGTTGCAGAAATACAGCAAAGACATTTTATGCTGCCAGCATTTTCTTTGAAGTTCTTAACCAGTTTGGTGATCTTCAACCAGATGTGAGTCAAGACCTTCATTATTTGCTTTCTTTTTCTCAAATAGAAGCAGATAAACAAATGCTGATTAGTTACAATTGGTTTATTAAAAAGCTTGAACAGAAACAGAAGTATGCAATATGGAAAGCAGCAGATATAAGAAAAGCCATTAAAGAAGGAAGGAAGCCTGTACCGGGCCCCCCTGGTGGTGAAAAAGATCTATCAGATACATCAACCAGTGAATATGTAAGATTCCATAACTATCATTTTTCCAATTTAATGCTTAAAAGTTAAAATATACCGAGATTGTGTTTGGTTTGTAAATCCTGACAGAATCTGGCGGAATTGTAATTTGAGATTCCATTCCGTCGGTTGCCAAATGGATGGAATGATTCAATTCCGTTGGAATCCATCATTCCTAGGGTGGAAGGAATTCAATTCCATTCGTACCTTTTATTAGAAAGTGTGAAAGACCAAAATACTCATTATATATGTTGGAGTTAATAAAAATAAAAAGTCAGTTATATATATTTACATTAAGATAAATATTTAAATATAAAAACTTTCTAAAATTTATCTAATTTTTAGGGCAAATCACTGAAAACCCCTTATATTTTGGCAGTTTTGCGGTTTTGACTACTTGTACTTTATCTTTTCCAATCAAAACATAAAAGTTTCAAACATTTTTCTTGGTTAACCATTTTGATCTTAAATAACACGTCACGAATACACAATTATTTTTTTTCAAACAAGCCTTAACTTTTTTTTTTCCTTAAAAATACCCAAATATCTTACAAACTTTTTTGTTAAAATTTATGTTGACTCATAATTTCTTTGTTCTTGTTTTTTATGTTGTTAGTTGGTGGTTCGATTGTATTTGGAGAGTGAAGGTTTTGTGTCTGCTAACTTGGATTAAATCATATCGCAAATGGTTCCGTCTGCTAATTTGGAGACTGATAGTTCTGCTTTTGCTAATTCGAAAATGAGAGTAACAATGCAAATATCCATGGACTTTTGTTTACTTTGCTACTATTGATATAGCTATTGATGGGGAAAACGTGAATCTCAAAAGAATATAGAGATCATCCATCATGGATCAAATCATATCTTATTGTGATTATTATGGATCAAATCACTTGGATTCAATCTCAGTCTCAAATGATTTGATCGATAATAATCACATAAACATTTTCATTTTTCAATCTCAGAAGTGATTTGATCTATAATTATCTCATTAGATTCTTTTGAGACGGCAATAGCTACATCAACTATAGCAAACTCAACAAAGTCCTTGGGTATTTGCATTGCTGTTCATTTTCAAGATTAGCAGATGCATAACCTTCGGTCTCCAAATTAGCAGACGTAGAACCATTTGTGATATGATTACATCCAAATTAGCAGACATAGACATAGAACCTTCAACCTCCAAATACATCCATCCTCCATGTCAAGAACATCATAAACAACAAGAACAAGAGAATTATGTGCCAAAACTAGAAAGTTTGTCAAATATGAGGGTTTTTTCGAGAAAAAAAAAAGTTAAAGCTTTTCTGATAAAAAACTTGTGTTTTACCCACCCGCTAAAATGGCCAAAACTAAATAATTAGAAAAATGTGAGTGCTTTTTCAAAAAAAAAAAAAAAAAAAGTGTAGGTTTAAACCAAAAAAATTCCACTTTTTAACCAATTAACTAGTGTTTCGACTTTCGACTGTCCGTGCGATGCTGCGGAAGCCCGGTATATTGAAAAACGCAGCTCGACAAAAAAACAAATTACGTAAGGGACGAAAAATGTAACTTTAAAATATAATAAGGGACCGGAATCGTAACTTACTTACGAAATACCAATAATATAACTTTATAATAAATAGGGATGAAAATAATTAATTCGAAATTAGTTGAGGGGAAAAAACGTAAATATAAAAATTTGCTATAAGAAGAATCAAAATTACTATTTTCAAATAGAAGCTTATTTGCATTTTATATCAAATGCTTTAACAATTATACTATAATCTTAATTTAGTAGTTATGATTCTGAAAAAGTAAATTGAAATGAATAGTAATTGTGTGAGTGAAACTCAAGTTCGTAATTAATATATATATATATATATATATAATTTTTAAATATTCACTATTTAAACTCACTTTTTAACAGGACGTAGAACCAACCACCAACAATCCACCAGAATCCCATCTTTCATCCCACTCATTCAACAGAAACGATTCCCAAAACTTCATAAATAACTTCTCATCACCGCCACCCGACACCCCACCACCACCACCACATTCCGCCATGCCACCGCCACCCCCTTCAAACACCCAACCACCACCACCTTCTAACTTCCCTCCTCCATCTTCCACAATCCAACCACCGTCAAACTTCCCGCCACCATCTTCCGCCGCCGCACCGCCGCCTACGTACTCCTCCGACGACTACCCGTCAAATAATTTTCAAGATAATCCAAATTATCCTCAAAATTATCACCACCCTTCATCTTTCCCGCAAGAACCCCAACATCAAAACTACCCCCCTCACGACCCTTCATACACATACCCAAATTTCCAAACTTACCCAAGTTTTTCCGAAACTACCCTTCCCGCCGCGCCAGCTCACTACCCTTCATCATACTATCAGGGAACCCCTGACACATCAGCCTACTCACCTCCAGCCACTAGGCCTACGGATTATCCGTCTACAGGTGGTGGTCAGTATACCGCGAGTGGTGGAAATGGGGCGGTTCCGGTGCCTGCAGGTGCGGGGAGTTCCGGTGGACGGTCGTATGAGTATGACAGTAGTTATCAGCCTCCGGTTGAGAAAATTGCGGAGGCACATAAGGCGGCGAGGTTTGCGGTTGGTGCGTTGGCGTTTGATGATGTTTTTGTTGCTGTAGATCATCTTAAAAAGGCTCTTGAACTGCTTACTAATCCATCTGCTAGTGTTTGAAAATTTGGTGGTTTTTTTTGGAGGTTGTGAATTGTTTGAAACTTGTGTATGTTTTTGTTTGTGTAAAGTTTGTTGGATATGGAAATGTTGGTTTATTTGGGTGAAGTGATGTTTTAAAATTGGGTATTGGTAAAAAAAAAAAAAACAAAAAAACATGATGTGACATATGTGTGTGAAGATCAACACAGATACCTATACATATAGGGGGTCTATTTAAGACGACCCTTTAAAATTTTGGTAAGTTCATGTCTTGAGATTCGAGGTTTTTTTTGGATAAACGTATACATGACATGATCTTATGGTTTACTTTTTCGTGATTTTCTCTCGAGTAAAGACTTAGTGACGATAAATAACGAAGTAAAAATGTAGTTAAAAACAGAGAAATTTGGTTTTAATATGTACTAAAATTTTATGTAGATAATAAGGATGAGCATTTTGAACGGAAAACCGAACCGAGACCTGCTTAGGTATTTCGGTCCCGTTCTCGGTTATGGCAATTGGCAAATGGGTTTATTTGGTATTTGGGAAACCAATTTTTGGTTTCTCATAAACCGGTTAGATCTTAGATAACTGGAACCAGTTGTGACAAATGGGCTAGTATGTTTTTTTTTTGTTTTAAACCGATATAAGTTCTTCGTTATATGTCTGATTGATTCGAATTTTTTTCCAGCATTTAGTTCGTAGTTTAAACATGGACTATTTATATCTTTTTTCTTTTGGTTTTCTATTCACTTAATACCTTCAAACACTTCTTTTTTGTTTTAAAAACGTAACATTTTGTTTAATCTAACAATCCAAACCTGTTTTTTTTGTCAATCCGGTCTCAATACCCGGTATAATCGGCTCATACCCGAAACCAGTTACACACATCCAGTCCGATTTTTTGGTCTTCTACATATGCTTATTGTGTCTTCGGTTTTCCGGGTTTGGAACCGATTACATCCCTAGTAGACAAAATAAGACCTAATTATAGGTGCTCTAAATATTTTTGGATAATGAATATGCACTGTGGATCATCTGGACATTTTTTAGAGCAACATCATATTTGTTCTCGCATGTTGCAAACTCTAATACAAAATTGAAAAAGTCGGGGATATTGACTAAACCAACCGTTAAGAATGAAGTATTTAATTGAAATGACCAAGTTTTTGGGGTTTTGGAAAAATGACCACTTTGTTTAAAACATGACATTATGAAATTCTTTGTCACGTTGCATATTATTGTTATTGTTATTGTTATGTTCTCACTACCAAACATAAAGTGGTCTGAAATCTGACATATGTAGTAAGGTATATTGCGGAAGTAGTTTTTTGGGTAAAGAGGGCGGCACCTCTGGCAAATTTTATTAATAAAAAGAATAAATACAATATAAGGCTGGGGACTCCCCACCTAAAAAACAGAAAATCCATTGGGACAGGCCCCAACGGACAACAAGGCTAAACTAGGAACCAAAACAAGGAATGGAACCAGAAACAAACAAGAACATAAAGGAAAGCAACCTGCAAAACAAACAAACCATACAAACAGAGAAAAATATCGGAGCGAAGAGGAAGAAAGTTAAGGGAGGGTCCATATCGTTTTAGCCAAATCAACATTAGTGCAAGGTTTCATAGATAGACTCAGCAGTCTACAGCGGATATCATCCTTAACACTATTCACGACAGCATGATGAGATCTTTTAGTTTTTTTAAAAATTCGAAAATTTCTTTCCTGCCAAATGTGGTAAACAGCTCCAGCAAGGACAAGTCTTCTAATGATGGACCAAATGGTATTGCTCTTAGAAATCGGGTTGAGTTGATTAATGATATCAGACCAGTTATCAGTGAAAAAGGCGAGATTCATGACCTGATGGAGGTCATGCCAAACCGCAGAAGAGAAAGAACAATCAAAGAAGAGATGGGAAAGGGAATCCGGACAATCCCCGCAGAACGCACAATTGAGATTTGAGTTAGTGTCCCATATTTTGATTTTATCATGAGTCTTTAGACGATTTTTAAGAGCAACCCAGAGAATGAAAGCATGTCTGGGAATATTCTGGGAGAACCAAACAAGATGAAACCAAAAGACCGGTTGATGATAGGGGCGAATAGACTGCCAAACAGAACGAACAGAGAAAGGAGAGAGTTTACCGTCTCTAGATCTCCAAAGGAGTTTATCAGGAACGGACGTGGAAAGAGAAGGAGGGTTATGAGAAAGAAGAGCAGCATGGGAGTCCCTCCAACAATGTGGGCGAACCCAAGATCCGTTGAGGACCAGGTCAGCAACCTTAGTATCAGGAGCGAAACCCGCATCATGGATGTTACGGGCAGACAAGAATTTAGAAAGGGGGCCCGCTGGGTGCCAGTTATCGAACCAAGCAGAAGTAGAGCAACCATCACCTATCTGGGAAACTATATACTCCCTTATCTTATCCCGCATATCAAGGATGTTTCGCCAGGAAAATCCAGAACCGTACTTTTTGGGGGCATCCCAAAAGTTACGGCCACATAGACGGTAAGAGTGGATCCACTTAACCCATAGGGACTCTTTCTTGGAAAGGAGTCTCCAAACATGGGAAGCCATAAGGGCAACATTCCAGATAGCAAGGTTACGGATGCCAAGACCACCATGTTCCTTAGGAAGGCACACAGTTTTCCAGGAGACTTTAGCTTTACCTCGTATCCTCCTGAATCCAATTTGCAAACACCATTTGAAAGCACACAATAACAGTTTGGTGTTCACGACCAAGATTTTGGTTTTTTTTTTTTTTTTCTTTTGTATGGCTTTCACTGTTTTCTTTGTGTTGCTTATTATGCTAAAGTTTAAGACTATTTGTGTCAAGACATTATCATAATCACTTTTTTGTGTCAATAGGTTTGTAAGGTTTTCTTAATCATTTTGTATAATTATTCCATTATTCATGAAAATCATAGCAAATTACATAATATTGTTTGAAATACATTACATATCATCGGGTCTAACATAGAAAAGTGTACTTCGGACTTGCGTAACTTATAACCAAGCAGTCCATATGTGAAGTTCAAACAATTTCATGTAGCTTTCAATTAATGTCATGATAGTGTCGATCACTACAACTCTTTTCTAGAAGTGTTGTACTTGGCATAAGTGCTTCTTCGATTCTTTTTATTGAGTTGAGGAACTCTTGTATATCCCTAGACATTTTAATCAAAGATCATTTGCATTATATAAATCACTAACTTTCTACACTCCTTGACTTCCGAAAGCGGTAATAGGATCTCCATTTCTTCCCATTGCTCTTATACACGTCTAGAATAGATACTAGTCTATGGAGTTATCGACATCCAAAAACATCATACAATAGTCTAAAATAATGGTATAATCAAGGTTTGATCCAATCTCATCCTCGAGAGTTCTATTCGCTTTCATTTTCAGTTTTAACACCCTCTTTAATTTCCTATTTATTTTCACCTTTGTTTGGTGGGTGTGGATTTCTTTTTATTTCCACAACTGATATGTCACTAAAAATAAAAAACTAAATTATTTAGTATTATAAAATATAAATATAGCATATACATTTAAAAACCACTTACCTCAAATAACTCTAATTCTAAAAGTTTGCACTATTATCTCATGTGTAAAACCCATTTTTTTTTAAAGTAACACCTACGCAAATACCAATTGACCAAGTGCAATACTTCAAACTAATTCAAAATATTGCTTCGAGTTTACTGACCGTGCAAATTTGGTTGTATGGAAATCACCTGTACTTATATAAAAGTAATAAAACACTTCGTTACTCCATATACCACATACTATTAAGACCCTTTTAAGACATACAAAAACCACCTTAAAGATAATCTAACACATATTAAAAACATAAGAGTATCTTGACTATTAAACATGTACAACTTCTATCCCCAAAAAACATTCTTGAAATCTGACCCAAGTTTCAAACCAATCAGCTTGTAACACGCAACCACCTACACAACCTACAGAAACACAATACATAAATGACTTATATCTTAAATATAAGCAACATCAAATTAATAAATAAAAAATCCTGTAAGCTTTACCTACACCAAATATTAGAAATTTTTTTATTTTCCAATATGCTGCTAACATGTCACATCTCGAAACAACCGTTTTTTCTCATCATAAAACCACCTGAAAAAGATGTAAATATCATCCTGTGTAATATTATTAAACAATGATTTATCTCCAACCCGTTGCACCATTTTTTTACATCAAAAGGAATATTCCAAGTATATTCCTGTTTTCTAACTTATATAGATCTTCAAAAATACCCTTTATATTTATTAACTTCTACAAATTTTTCTTACATCTTGTTTGTTACAATTACTTTATAAATTACACTATTAAAGTTAATATATATAATATATGAGAAAGTAAATATATTGCATAATTTACAAGCAACAAATATTATATTCGATTCAAATAACTCTACACTTAAATTAACTAGAAATATATAAACTCAAACTTGAAGAACCAAAGTGTGTGCATGAAAGTTTAACACCAAAATGGTGTTGGGTTGGAGTAAATTGGTGCAAAAATTGTTGTAATAATGGAAAAAAAAAACCCTAGAAGTATGTATTAAATATTTTTATGAATATAATAATATAATATATAACGCACTTGCATAGAAAAAGCGGTTTTGGTTTGTCACCGGTAGTTGTTTGTGAACAATTTTGCATCATTTTTTTTTCAGCAAATTTGCATGGAGAAACAACTTCACATGGACCATGAATTAATCCAGCTGCTAACACCATTTCATGGTTCGATTCATATACCTAAAAAATAAAACTTATGTCAACTTTTGGGAACAAAATAAAAATATTTATTTTGATTTAAAACAGAAAAATCAAGCATACAATGAAACCTCAATATCATACCAATAACCTTCTAGGCTCACTGTCTGAATAAATTATGTTAAAAAAATAGTTGAGCAAATCACGACACAAATGGAGGGCAAGTTTGGAAGAATAAAAAGAGTAAATTACAACTTCGGTCCTTGTGGTATACACCAAATTACAGTTTCGGTCCTAGTTTTGAAAATCTTGCACTGGTAGTCCTTATGGTTTCCAAATCGTTCACTTTTGGTCCCAATAGTTTCCAAATCTTTCACTTTTGGTCCCTATGGTTTACACAAACGCTAACAGAGGGAGGGACCAAAAATGAAAGATTTGGAAACCACTGGGATCAAAAGTGAAAGATAGGGAAACTATTGGGACCAAAAGTGAACGATTTGGAAATCATAAGGACTACCAGTGCAAGATTTTCAAAACTAGGACCGAAACTGTAATTTGGTGTAAACCACAAGGACCAAAATTGTAATTTACTCAAAAAAAAAAAAATCACTTTACCTCGTTAGTTTCAGGAGCACATGGACGACCAATACCCTCAGGCAAATCATCAGGAAAAAAACACCGAGTCACAGTAATCCACTTTTCACTTGTCTTATTATCTTCCCACATGCCCTGTAACAAATCTTTTATTATTAATGAAAAATTGTCCCCAAAAGAAAGTTACAAATAAATAAATAAAAGACAAACTTGTAATAATTCTTACCTGTAATTTGCTAGGCATGAAATTGCTTCCATTAGAGGTGAATAAAGAATAATCTTGAAGTTGGTATATGTTTCCATTAATGCAACAAGAACTATAACTAGTCTTTCCATCAATTTCATTTACCACATCTCCTACCCATTCAACATCATTACAAATTTCTTGGACAATATTACCCTTTGGGGTACATATACTTTCTGTCTCTTGATCTTGTGCAATGATGGAAGAAGACATTTTTGTGTTTGGTGTGTTTATGTTTCTCAAAACAGGACCGTATTTAGGGGGTAATGGTTTCCTATTGGTGATTGATAAACATTGTACACAATGCCATTCATGCCACTCGTCTCTTGAAATTGATTTTGAGGAAAAGTGTAGACATTTCAAGTGGAACCCTTTTTCACAAGCATCACATACGAGTGTTGTAGCCACTTTGTTGAGTATAATCTTGCAAGTTTGACAAGTCAATGGCTTGTTCATGTAGTCTCTTGAAGGAGGAGTCCATTTCTGGTGATCTGTTATATGCGGTTGTATTATTTTCTCAATGATTTTACAGATTTCTTTGTGGGTGTTTGGTGTTCTATATTCTCTAGTCGATTTTGCTGAAAAAACTGAGAAAGGAGAAAAGTTACGTAGGGTTGTAAAGACGGTGGTGAAAGAGAAAACAGAATATACCAACCATTTGATCTTTCATCAGATCTGTTTGTCAATACACTGGATCTCACAGGTCTTACTTCATTCGTGGGCAATTGATATGGTAAACTTCTTGAATTTGAAACCATGGAAGCATGACAAATCGTTGCATGATTCTGATAGCTTGGAGATGAAATGGGTGCATGATCTGGTTTACTTGATGGAAACACTCGAACAGAATGTGATGTTGCAGGGGGTTTAGTCATCGAAGGTGTATAAGTAGCAGAATGTAATGGAAACTCCTCGGATTTCTCCATCTGATTGGGAATGAAAAGATTGGGAAGGTTTATAAGCTGGAAATTCAAAAGAGTATGTGCTAATTGATTGATTAAGCGATAAACATCACCTTTCGTTTTGTAAGCTGTAATTTCTCAGAAATTGACATCTTCGAAGGGGCAAACCCTAATTTTGGTTCTCTGAATCTGTCCAGACCGAGATCCTCAATAATCGTTCCAAAAGCATCTTCAGGGAAAACATCTTTTGGAGCAAAATCTCTACAAATCTCCGCCAACTTCTCCCTCACATGCATCATCATCTTAATCTCCACCGGCGTAGGGTTCCTACCAGCTCTCAATTTCCCCGTCGCCGCCAATACAAGCACTATCTCCGCCAGCTTCTTTACATCAACCCTCGGTCGGACCTCACCACATACTCTAGCCTTCTTGTTAGCCAAATCGTTTTTGATATCGTCCTCCAACTGTCTCTTCTCGGGTCGCACCGATTGATCCATAGACTCGTCCACCGCCGATCGCAAACCAAAACGCATAAGACTCTTGTTTCCACTGTTTCGAGAAGAAATACACTGTGAAACAGGGGATTCTTGGTCAGAAACCTGCGTAATTGAAAGAGATTAGATGCCATGAGAACTGGGAACATAAGAAAACCCTAGAGAGATATGAAAATGGGGATAGAGGGGTTTATGGTTTGAAAAGGACAACCTTTTAGCGGGAAATTGAGGGTGCAGATGAATGTTGTGAGGCTTGTGAAGAGGGAACCACTGAGCTGCTTGTCCTCGTGTACCTTGGCTTTGGTTGGAAATTTGGAATCGCAAATGACCCGTTCCCGGCTCGGTAGGGTTGAAGCCCCACCCCCTTCTACTTTGTTTTTTAAAAAAATAAAAAGGGTTATTGACTAATAGCCCAACAAACTATCTAAAATTATTTCAAAGAGGAAATTCGAAAAAGAAACCAAGGTAGTGTGGTTGAAATTGATTTCGACACAAACGATGATAAGAAACATTTCTTACGATTTTTTTATATCATTATCGGCTTCCTTTCAAGGGTTTCTTGCTGGTTGTCGTCCATACATTAGGCTTGATGCTTGTCATTTGAAAGGGAAGTTCAATGGTGTGTTGGCTGCTGCCACAAGTGTTGATGGTAACAATGGCATGTATCCAGTAGCGTATGCGGTGCTTGAATCAGAGAACACAAAATCATGGACTTGGTTTCTTGAGTTGCTAAAAAGAGCGATTGGTACACCAAATGGTCTTGTTATATCCTCAGATATGCAAAAACGGTTGGATGTAGCTATCACACAAGTTTATCCTAATGTTGAGCACCGAGAATGCATGAGACACTTATATAGTAACTTCAAGAAACATTTTCGAGGTGAATTCTACATGTCTAAACTTTAGGGAGCTGCAAATACCTATAATATTAGTAAGCATGACAGATTGCTAAAAGAAATTGCTAGTGTTCGTGGAGAAGCAATTACATATCTGGACGACAACCATAAGAAGATTTGGAGTAGAAGCAAGTTTGGAACAATAGTCAAATGTGATTACATTACTAACAACATTTCAGAAGCTTTCAACTCTTGGATAGGTGATTTGCGATATAAACCGGTGCTTGATCTTCTTGATGGCATACGAGAAAAGCTTATGGAACGCTTTGATAAGAAGAAGAGGATTGTGACTAAATGGAGGGGCGCATTAGTTCCGAATGCAAGGAAATATCTCAAGAGAATTTCTAAGGAAAGTTCTACAATATTTCACTATAATGTTTTTTTTAATTTGAATTATGTAGATACCATATTTACTAATATTGTTTTTTATTTGTTTTGTGTAGAACTTGGGTGAATTTCAAGTTTGTAGAAGTAGTGACAATCGAGCAGAAGTGAAGTACAAAGACAAACGTTGGGAGGTTCTACTTGACGAGAGAGCATGCAGTTGTCGAGTTTGGCAAGTTAAAGGTCTTCCATGTGTGCATGCAGCGACTTTTATTTCTTTCACAAGGGAGGCTAATTGGGATAATATGTTGATCCATATTTCACAATCGAAAAATTTAAAGAAGCTTACGCTTTAGAAATCAGTCTAATGCCCAGAAAAGATCAGTGGGAGCATATACAAACAAGTGAGAAAATATTTCCATCTATTCTCAAACGGCTGCCCGGAAGACCGAAAAAGAATAGAATTGTACCACCGGATGAGCCTAAAAAAGACATAGGTGTGCACGTTGTGGTATGTATGGACACCATCAACGGACATGCAAGAATTCAGCTCCACTTTCTAATGAATCACAAGCTTTTGGTGAAACATCCGCTTGTAAAAGGTTAATAAATTCTTGTGCAATGTTTTTCTTGTCAATAAGAAATCTCAAAATTAATTATAGAATGCTAATGATTGTTAATTTTGCAGGGGACGGAAAAAACACTAAATGCTGAGGATTAAAAGCAAGAACTCGAAGTCACAAGTCCAATTTAAAATATGAAATTAGTGGTTTTATTTTGAACTCGAAGTCACCTTGCTTCAAATCGCCTCTCAATTTAGTTGCAATCGTCTTCTGATCCGATACAGTGCTTCAAATCGATACTCGATTTCAAACTTGGAACCCTGAAAACTACTGGAAGTCTGGAACATGTTGCATTCGTCGACACTCCTTATCTGATGAGCTTATAGATGCGATTTGTGGTATAAGATACAAAGAGAAGGGTAATTTAGTAATATTCTATTTTTTATTAGCTTTTTGATAAAGAAAATCAATTTAATATTAGTTTTGTAATTTTTAAAATAATTAATTATTAATAAAATCTAATATTGGATATATACGTGAGTTTAAACGTTTTATAATTATATATATGTAATTTAAATGTTTATAAGGATATATATATATATATATATATATATATATATATATATATATATATATATATATATATATATATATATATATATATATATGTAATTAAGAATGTTTATAAGGATATGAATGAAATTGTCCCTTTATTTTATAATTATATTATATTTATCATCAAATAATTTAGAATTGTGTCATTGTTTATTAATTTAGTATATTTTTATTTAATGTTATTTGCTTTTTATTTGATTAACTTGGTTAATTAATATTGATCGATGATTACGAGTCTGTGGACAATTTTAAGATATTTACCATCTTTTAAACTATGTTTGATTTTGCATAATTGGTGTTAAATTTAATATTATACTTTATTTGGATAGTATTATTGACAATCCGACCTGATAACCAAAACTTTTTGAAACTTTTATTATGTCATATTATTCAAGTTGGACACACGTAAGTTTGATTCCTGGATTTGCCACTGAATTCAACCTCACAACGAATAAACACTAAGGGTCTGTCTAATGCGTTGGAATATAATGACAAAGGAATGTAATATAGGAGGTAATTGAATGGATCATTACCGGTCCATTGACATGTTTGGTTGTTGTATTAGAATGAAATGAATCATTTATCTACGTTGTTTGGTAGACAAGAATACACGATAGAATGGATAAAATTCATGCACAATAACAAAAATACCATTGGCACAAAATACATAGAATTTATAAAATTTCACAATGTTGTATAATTAAAAGCTATAATTAATATACAATATGAAAAGAGACTGTATTTAACGAAATAAAATAGATGATCAATTGTTTATTTCGCTAAAAATATGAATAAATCGAAAATAAGTTTATAAAAATATGACAATGTCATCTTAAACTTATTGTTGCTAACTAAAAAAATGAAAAAGCATCAACAAGTATTCATCATTTTAAACCTCAAGCAGCATCGTTAAGAACATTCTTAATCCATCCAATTTTACGGTCTTCATGAACCTTAAGGAAGACCACCATCAACTCCTCATTTTGTGGCAGCTTACCCAAAGCCTTGTCACACTCACGGATAGTCAAACCCTCAACTTTGTTCATCTCCACAAAAAGCTTGTCACGAAGTTCCTCTCTATTGCTCTCTGTTCCAAAAACTCTATTGAATGTATTTGTACCCCCCCTAATCTATGCACCAATTATTTAAATTATTTATACCGACTCTTTCAAGCTGTTCATTAGATAATCCCAACTGTTACGTCTTTTTCTCTTTCGTTGCATACTTGATTCTTCTCTAGAAGGAGCATATGATGGGTTGTTTAGTGGCTGCTCATCATCTATGTCATCTAATGCCCTCAAGCGATTGGACACATGTAAGGATTTAACAGTGCAAATCAAACATAATAATCCATAAGAACCATCTATATAGTGTTTTTATATTTAATAACTATCGGTGTAACAAAATTCCCATAAAGAGTATCCATGATATTTTTTACAAACCACAAGGACCGTTTTAATAATTTTATCTAATAATAATTTAGTTTTTTATTAAATAATATCTAAATTAAAAAAAATTCCCATAGATATAATGTGACCATTACATGAACCTATTATGTTTATCCAAACGTCACATGGCATATGAAAACATGATAACTAATGATATTTTCAATATAAATTTAACCGTTTAATATACAAAAAAAAACAATTACAAACCAAACAAATAAAAATGTCATTTAACTAATTTTTTGTGTCGACTTAATATGTTACATCTTTCAATAATTGAGGGAAATAACTATCGAAAGCTAGTGGTTGACAACGTGGAGGTCTCGTTACGCCAGGCCGGTGAATACGACGTCGTCTCAAGGGTTGAAAGCTTTATCTACCAGGTCATAGAGTTGTATATCCCGTCATTTTAAATTATATTTAAAGTAAATGTAGACGACGCGACGATAGCGCAAGACAAGCTCGCCGGTTAATGGTGGCGCCGTGTGTCTGATACCATAATCATCATCTCTAGATTCCTCTTTTCAATCACTTTAATCGATTTACAGCTTCAATTTCGATCACACAATCCGAATCACTAATTCATTGAGGTAAATCCTGTTAGGTTTCGTATGATTTCGCCGTTTGTTTTGAGTTTCAACGGTCATGGATTAATCTATCACGATTTAACCCGTAGGATTCATCGACCTTGATAACTTATTCATTCATGGCAACAGATATGCGTAATTTCCAGGAAACGATTGTTTTCCTCGATGCCCTAATTTCTGACAATTTCAAAATTCTGCAGCGATCATATTAATTTCGTCAAATCGACAAAGTTATGTTCCTTAGGAAGACATATATTGTTTAATTTCACATAGCCTGACGTTTTTATTGCGATTTTAACCGTGTTTGGGGGTTTGTTGCCTTCATTCACGATGATCTTACTTTAACGTAATTGTGACCGATGATTGACGTCTTAATAGTTTTTCTTCCTTTTCTTTCAGAACAATGGCTTCTTCATCGGATCCATGGACCAGGGAATACAACGAAGCCTCCAAACTTGCAGATGACATCACCAGCATGATCTCAGAGAGGAGTTCCTTCGGGTCAGGGCCAGAAGCACAACGCCATTCATCTGCTATTCGAAGAAAAATCACCATACTAGGAACCAGACTTGATAGCTTACAGTCTCTTCTCACAAAGCTTCCTGCCAAACAACCGTTGTAAGATATACAAAACTCAATTGAAGCTGTAGTAAAATCAACCATTAATGAATTCTTCTTTCCTTCATTTCAGGACAGAGAAAGAAATGAACAGACGTAGAGATATGCTTGGAAATTTAAGAACAAAGGTAACACAGATGGCATCAACATTGAACATGTCAAACTTTGCTAATAGGGACAGCTTACTTGGGCCAGATATTAAGCCAGCTGATGCCATGAGCAGAATTGCTGGTTTGGATAATTCTGGTGTTGTTGGTCTTCAAAGACAAATCATGAGAGGCAAGATTTTGTGTTATAACTTATAACCATCATTTACAAATTACAATTACACGGTTTACACTTTACACCCACCCTTTTTTTATTTACACTTGAAACAATTAATACACATGTTCTTGAGTTTTTTTATGGTAATAATCAATTGGAATTTGTTTTCACAGAACAAGATGAAGGTTTAGAGAAACTTGAGGAGACAGTGATAAGTACTAAACATATTGCTTTGGCAGTCAATGAAGAACTTGACCTGCACACCAGACTCATTGTACGCCATTTTTCCTTTTTTTAGAGAAATCTCCAATAAAGTCTCATTATTTTGAGCAAATTTATGAAAAAGTCCCAAAATTAATTTTATTTACAGAAAAGGACAACATACCGGTAACCGGCTAACGTAATCAGTTCAGCCCTTTCTTCTGGTTTACCAAGTTTCCTAAATTGGAAATCTCCAATAAAGTCCAATTATTTTGGGTCTGTTATAAAAAAGTCCTATTATTTTGTGTAAAAAAAGGGATATATTCAGGAATGTCCTTACATTTTGACCCTATATTTGATTAAGTCTTGATTGTTTCTTTTTATTCAATTAAGCTCAACATTTTGTTAAATGTTTACAATTATAGTTATATATAAAAAAGAAATATTCATTAAAGTCCTTACATTTTGACCTTTTTAACAATTTAGAGTTGAAATTTCAATTTTTATTCAATTAAGTCCTTACATTTTGACCCTATACATCATCAGTAGTAAAAATATAAAAACAACATAACCAACTACTATCCAAAATTGTAAACATTTTACAAAATGTTGGGCTTAATTGAATATAAAAAAACAATTAGGGCTTAATCGAATATAGAGTCAAATTATAAGGACTTTCATGAATATATCCCTTAATTTTTTTTTCATAAACTGACAAAAAATAGTGGGACTTTACTGAAATTGTCCAATCTAGGAAACCTGGTAAACCAGATGAAATGGCTAAACTGAATACATTAGCCGGTTTCTTGTCCTTTTATGTAAATGAAATTAATTTTGGGATTTTTTCATAAACCGGCCCAAATTTATTGGAGATTTCCCTTTTTTTACTTAATTTTATTTTTTTAATTGTACATAACAAATTATCTATTCATGATATGCAGGATGACCTGGATGAACATGTAGAAGTTACAGATTCCCGGCTCAAGGTACACATTATCCAATATAACTATTTACCATGAAATTTAGGAAGCTGTGCCATATTTGCATATATAGTCCTTGCTTAATAGATGAATTACAAAATGGTCCCTGTGTTTTATAAAGTTACAATAATAGCTGCTGCCTAATAAAAACTTTATAAAAATGGTCCCTGTGTTTTATAAAATTACAAAATGGTCCCTGTTATTTGCATATATAGTCCTTGCTTAATAGATGAATTGCAAAAATGGTCCCTGTGTTTTATAAAGTTACAATAATAGCTGCTGCCTAATAAAAACTTTATAGAAATGGTCCTTGTGTTTTATAAAACTACAAAATGGTCCCTGTCTAACAACAATCTTGCAGAATTTGTCCTATTTCTAAAAAATTACCAAAACTGTCCTTATTAAAAAAATTTATAAAAATGGTCCCTGCCTATTTGCAAAATTCTAAAAGTCCCTATTTTGCACATAATTATACATATGGCCGTCTAATAGTGAAATAACAAAAATAGTCCCTGTATTTCACAAATTTACAAAGATACCCCTGTCTAATAGTAAATTTCCAAACATAGTCCACGTGTTTCACATAAACTACAAAAGTGAACATTATGTAAGAGACTATTATAAAAATGATATTGAAAATATAGGCCATCCTACTAGTTCTTACTAATAACCAAACAAAGAAAGTTACATTATTATAAAAAAAACTTTTTTAAAATATTTTTTTTGTATTTTGGGAAAACAGAGAGTACAGAAGAATTTGGCGATTCTGAATAAAAGAACAAAGGGTGGTTGTTCATGCTTGTGCCTACTGTTATCAGTGATTGGAATTGCTGTGTTGGTTGTGGCTTTATGGATGATCATAAAATACTTGTGATGTTGTCAAAGACTTGTATGTAGCCTTGTTTTGTTTCAAGGTTGGTTTCGTATACTGGTGATTTGAGTGCTTTGTTTGTGTGATAATATTTGTTTTTTTTTTTTGTTTAAATTAAACAATCGTATATGTCGGGTTATTGAAAGTTTCATGTCGTGTGTACGATTGTTTTGTTTGTGGTATGCTACCGAAGAACAGAATTCGAGTTGTTGAAATCTATGTTTGTTGTGGTAATGGAAGTGGGTAAACATCTTATATGAACATAAAAATAGTAGGAAAGTACGTATTAAAAAAGTGATTGGAAGTTTGTAATTTTAAAGTATAAATTGTATGGGAAATATGAGAAATGAAAGGTGGGGTTTCTAAAAGTTCCTTCCATGGGTTTTTTTTTTTTTTTTTTTTTTACTTGGCTTTAAGTGTATATGATTAATGAGAGGTTTTATATACTCTTATAAAATCTTCCTATCTATCTTTTTATTTACTAGATCAACACAAGTGTTAAAATCAAGAGGAGAGATTAATAGAGAGAATTAATTGATTTTGTATGATTTAGTCTTTTATTTACTAGATCAACACAAGTGTTAAAATCAAGAGGAGAGATTAATAGAGAGAATTAATGGATTTTGTATGATTTAGTGGGTAGGAGGATGTAGTAGGAAGAAATAAAATTTTCCCTGATGAAATGACGAAATATATCAATATGCGGAGTTAAGGTCCTAATTTAATGTGTCTGACTAGGGAGAGGTTTTCTACTAGACGCATTACGGTGGAGTCGATTATATGTTTGGTGTGTTCATTGTCGGTTGAGTTCTTGGATCATATTTTCGCAGGTTGCTCAGATATGGTGGAGCTTTGGGGTCGGATTGTTGTGTTGTGACAGGAGAGTTATGGTCTCTACTCCGATCACGTTACAATCTATTATTATTTGGGCGAACTCGGTTTGGTTGGTTAGTGTCCAACGTAAGGCGTTTGATGCAGTGGTAACTATAGCTTTTTGGTTTATATGAAATTTTTGGAACCCTACCATCTTTGGGACTCCTAGGAAATATAGTATTTATGATAATTTTGTTAATAGAGTGTTTTTTGGGGTACCAATAGGTGTAGTAAAACTAAGTTATCTTGGGGGTCTGGTTGCGGAACCCACGTTTCACTTGTACATTATTGTAATGGTTTTTTGCTATTTCTTGCTAGTTGTTTAATGCATTTCTGTCGTTTCAAAAAAAAATACACATTAAAATGTATAGAGCTGCTTTTTTTAAGACAAAACTATAAAAATGGTCATTGTGGGTTTTCATTTTTTTGGTTTTGGTACAAACATTTGCAATTTTGTATAGTTGGTCATTTTCAAAATTTTCTATGTGAAAATGCTCACCGTCTAAATTGAAATGTCTATTTTACAATTTTATTTTTTCCTATTATTTTTAATATACTTTCGATTTTATTAAATAAATAAAAACCCTATTTTAATCCCCATCCCACCAATTAGACCCACCCCCTCTCTCTTACTCACCACCCATCTAGGTTTTGTTCTTCATGAAAAACACACATACATACTAAAAAACATATGGGTTTGTTCTTCATGAAGGGACACCTTTTTTATCTAACCAATTATTTTTCATGAAATAATCCTTAAAAAACTTCTCATTTTCATCCAACTTTTCACCCTCTTGAATATACTCGTTTAATTTCTTTTCATCTTCATCTTCATATTCGACTCCCCTTTCATCTTTCTTTACTTTTAGAAAATCCCTTTCGTTATCCACAACATCCAAAAACTCATTTATCAACAATAATTTGAATCTACAAATGAAAGGTGAAACCCAAAAGTCAAACTTGATAGCTACAACAATAACCTGAATTGAAGAACACAAACTTTGGGGATTCACTTGTTTTGAAGAAGTTAGGGCTTGATAGCTTACATAATAACCTGAATTTTTCCAGCGTGCTAGAGATGCAAAAGTTAGGGCATATGGTGTAGTAATTAATACTTTTGAAGAGTTAGAATAAGAATATGTTAACAATAACAAGAAGTTAAGAAACGGTAATGTTTGGTGCATCGGGCCATTGTCACTCTGCCATAACAACGATTCAGAAAAAAGCTCAAGAGGAAACACAAGTTCAATTGAGGAACAACAATGTCTAAAATGACCAGATTCAAAAGAACCCAAATACGTTATTTATTCCTGTTTCAATAGCCTTGTTCAGGTCAACACCCCATAACTTATTGCGCTAAGGTTAGCCATAAAAGCATCAAATTGGCGGTTCATTTGGGTGATTAAATTTGTTGGTAGAGAGAAAGAGATCGATGAATGGCTAACAGATATTGAATTTGAAATAAGGATTAAACACATAGCGTTAATCATCCAATGTTGGACCCCACAAGTGTTGATCTTGTCACACCCTTTTGTTGGAGGATTCCCAATGCAATGTGGATGGAATTCAACTCTGGAATTAGTGTGTGCTGGTGTTCTGATGACCACTTAGCCTCAATTTGCAGAACAATTTATTAATGAGAACTTGGTAGTAGAAGTGTTAAGGATTGGGGGAGTATAATGGTGGATTAGAGCATCTTTAACCCCACTCTAAAAATATAGGTACTCTATTTTTTACTTTATTTTGTTCTAACCCCACTCTATAACCAACTCTATATTTGAGTATTACGGCATCTCCAACCCTACTCTATAAACAGAGTTACTTCATTTTCTACTCTATTTTACTCCAACACAATACTATAACCAACTCTATATTTAGGTATTTGAATGGTATTACTTCAAATATAGAGTAATACTATTCATTTACATCAAGTATAAAATTAATGTTTCACTTGTCGTTTTTAGTCTTCCAGTTTTGATTTTTATACATTTCTAGTTTATTTAAATATAATAACAAATATTTACAATCATATTATATATATTAAATAATATTAATTAATTATAATTATCAAAATTAAATATTTATATATCGAATTCATATAAAAATTTACGTATATTTAAAAATTTACGTCTATTTAAAAAAAGTTAAAGCACGAATTCATATAAAAATTTACTTATATTTAAAATTTAAAGTATATTTAATAAGTAGAAGGGGACATTTTGACAATTTTTGTAAACGAATAAAAAAGAATATGCTAGGAATATACATTTTAAAGTAAAAGTAGTGTGAAAATAGAGGTGGGTTGATACGATCCACTTGTTACACCATTTTTTACTTCAAAAATAGAGTAAAAAATAAAGGTGGGTTGAAGATGGTCTTAGAATAATATTACTTCAAATATAGAGTAATACTATTAATTTACACCAAATATAAAGTTAATGCTTCACTTGTCATTTTTAGTCTTCTAGTTTTTCTTTTTATACATTTCTAGTTTATTTAAATATAATAACAAATATTTACAATCATATTATATATTAAATGATATTAATTAATTATAATGATCAAAATTGAATATTTATATATTGAATTCATATAAAATTTACGTATATTTAAAAATAAAGAAGCTCACTTCAATCTTCGGAATGCGTTAGTCGACTATTTATGAGAAATTTATTCGAACGCATAAATATGTTTTAACTTTTCAAATGTATGTGTAATATTGTTATAAATGCATGTATAATATTTATTAAAGAGTGTATTATAAATGTACTTTTATTATTTAATAAATTTTGTACTAGTAAAATCATAATTTCTTCAAATTAGTTATATAAGAATAAATTATTTTGTTATTAATGTTTTGATAACAAAATTTAGAATATTATTACAATAAAAAGGTAGAGTAATTATATGTTAGAAGTTAATAAATAGAAGGGGAGATTTTGACAATTTTGTAAATGAAGAAAAAAGAACATGCTAGAAATATACATTTTAAAATAAAAATAGTGTGAAAAATAGATGTGGGTTGGAGATGGTCCACTTTTTACAGTATTTTTTACTTCAAAAATAGAGTAAAAAATAGAGGTGGAGTGGAGATGGTATTATGTTGTTCATGCTGATGAAGAAGATAGGTTTGGCGTAAGACTCGTTCCACCGCGACGCGGCTCGGGAGGATCTGCGGCGCGGCTCGGGAAGGATCTGGATTCGCAAATGAGTGATACGCGCGCCACGCATCTTTATGGACCGCGATGCGGGGCGCCGCAGATGTGAAAAACCCTAATTCAGATTTAAACGCCTATATAAAGGGACCCAGCCCTAGGGTTCGTGTTTTTGGACGTATTCTGGGGTAGGGGCGACTGGTTTCTGCAGAAGCTCTGCTATTCCGAGGCTTTCAAGGTTTTGGGATATTGGAAGAGGGAGATACAACGTGGGGGAAGACTAGGAACTGGTTGTGTGTATCCCTCCGTTTTCCAGAAGCAAGGTAAGAGGATCTACCTTTCTGATGTTCCATTTTATCCCGTATTATGGTGTTATCCCTTGGATATTGATCTTAGATGACTTGTAATACTTAGGGTTTTGGACCTTGGACATGCATGGACTTGCATGTCCATAAGAAAGTGACTTTAGGGTAGTTTCTGATCTCAGGAAGGGTGTAGAGAGGAACCCTAATCGATGGCTGTACCGGTTAAGGGCAAAAAGGGATTTCGAACCATTACGAGTCCGCGACGTGGACGGGTTTTGTCGGCGACGCGAGTTTGGGTAAACCCCGTAAGTGTGTGATGATAGTCCGCGACACGTAAGGGGAGAAGCCACGCCGTGGCGATTGACTATTTGACCAAGAACTTTTTTTCGACCCTTGTTTGATGGAAAATGTTGGGTCTGACCTTTAGGCCAATCTATAGGAGTTTGGTCAGTGATTAATATGTTGTGTATGTGGGATTTAGGTGATTGGACGAGCTAAGTTGGGATATTAGAGAATATCCGCACAGTTACGAATCAGGTGAGTATCATCACCTTACTATGTGATGTTGCATGTTAGGCATCTTGTGTGTTATTTACAGTTATATGATTTGTTCTATATTTGTGGTTATTTGTTGTTGGGCTCAGTACTGATACGTGTTCACTCGTAGCTGTTGTATGACGAGTTGGACTATTTCCTTATCCCATAGCTGTTGTATGATGGGCTCGGCCATAACCGGGAACCCATAGCTGTTGTATGATGGGTAGAACCTCCCCGTGTCCATAGCTGTTGTATGATGTACGCCCGTAGCTATTGTATGGCGGGTAGGGTCGGGTCGTTCTCGAGGACGGGTTGTTTAATATGTGGGCATGTATGGTAATTTATGGACTCACTAAGCTTTGTGCTTACCCGTTGCTTTTAAAACATTTTCAGGTACTTCAGTTGATAAAGGGGTGAGCTCGGCGTGACGGCGGTACATCACACATTTATGATTTGCAGTTATATTATTAAATGAGATTTTTACAATCACGGGACGAATATACTCTGATAAAATGTTTTGATGAACCTCGATTTAACATTCTAATAAGGCTATTTGTGTTTTACTTGTATTTTTAAAGAGAAATTTAAAGTCGGAATTTGGGGCGTTACAAATTGGTATCAGAGCCTTGGTTTGAGGGATTTGGAAGAACTGTATTGGGAATCCAAACTCAAACTTAGGACTGAGAGCTTTTCGTTAAAGAAATGATGTTTTCTTTATAAAAGTTTTAAGTAGTTGGGTTGAATAACGTGTGGAAGATTCCCTTGCAAGTTCTTGTTTGATTGTTGCTTGAGAGTTGGAAAAATGGTATGCACACCTGACTTATGATTTTAACGGATAAAAGGGTTTTAGAAATAATGAGATGCGATGCGAACCGTCAATCGAGCTCAAGTAAGTTTTGTGATTCCCAATTACCCATGCCAAGTTTGTGCTATGTGATGATATGTGTTATGCCAGAAAGTAGGCGTAGAATCTAGTCAGGAAATGCATGCTAGAAATGCTTGGATTAGGATGCCTTTTGCCTGTTGTTGTTATTTGTGCTGCTTTAGAATCTATGATAACACTATTAGGTTGCTTAGTGAATGTTACTAGGTTATATACAATTAGGACAAGATAGCCTAAGAATTCTTGGTCTAGCCTTACTGGCTGTTCCTTGTTTGGTTGTGACTTTGGGGTATGATCATTTATTCTAATGTCTATCTTATTCTCGATTGTGTATGACTGTGTGTCCGTGAGGCGACCCGATGGTGTTAGTAGAAGTTCTTTTAGGCACGGGTGGGGTGTGAGATCCTAGGTAGCCTAGGATGAGTGTTAGGCACTTGGGTGAGAGACCGTATGAATACCAATGTCGAGTAGATGAGTGCGTGGTGAATTAGAGTATTGGGGGACAAATTCTGGAACAAGTACGAATAGGTGTGGGAGGTAGTACAGGGCCCGTACTACCGAAAGCACAAGATTCATACCTGAGTCAGGAAGAGTTACCCAAAATTCTAAGGAACCGGGTAGAGTAGAGAATCGGGTATGATTCACATTATGGATTAGTGGCGAAAGGAAAGTACACATCATCATCGTGGTGATGTTCTGTAATGAAGAGTGGATCAGGAGTAGTTTCGGGTGTGACCGATTGAGGTAGATCGGGATGGATCATAAGGTGCAGAAATTTATCGCCGTTGAGGTATCAACGAGGGTTATGATTGACAGCAATGGGTTAGGCGATGCATCCGGGCTGCTAGTCGATGCATCTGGGTTTTGCATGTCGAGGTTTCGAAATTCTGTGGATGTGAATCCGGATAGATGACGTGCACGCAGAGGTCGTCATGCGGTCAAAAATAAGAGATAACCTAACATTCACTAGTATAGTGGAGTCAGGGTCGATCCACAGGAGCTACGTGGTTAGCCTAGATGAGAGATTACCAACTAATAGTGTCACAGCTATAGTCGGAGGAACTAATTTCTATCTTTCTACCTTGAAACAATATTCAAACACTCAAGCCAAGTTTAGCCAAGCTCAAATGACCTAGTTACTTTCTGAACTCAGAAGTACATCTCTGAATCAGAAGCAATTGAAGGCATTCAAACTAGCAAAAACCAAGCAAGCATAAACTAGCTAATAACCAACAGTTCTATGAGACAGTTAATAGCCAAGATTTAATGCCTAACCTAACCGAGTTAGCTACTGTTTTCAGCAAAGAGAAACAGTCCCAACCAAGTCACAAACAAAATCCACACACAAACAAACAACCAAAGCACAAACTAACATCCAAAATACCGAAAAATCAATATTTAATGTAACCGAATGATTTCATTCACTCAAACCAATATCCAACATCAAATCAGTAACCAAACACTACTAAAAACAGAACCCTAAGCTGAAGATCAATGGTTGTCACACCCAAAGATTCAACTCAAAGCTTACAAATGTTTAACTAAAATGAAATAAAATCTAAAACATGAAAATACCAAATGATAGCTTCTGAAATGGAATCCTCGAGTCAAAGAGCTTCTAGGTCGATGTTTACACCAGGTCTTTGCTCCGGTTTTCGGCTGGAAATGCCTCTATTTATAGTTGCAAATTTCCCGTGACCGCGCCGCGCATAAGTGAAATCCGCGGCGCGCGTACTTATCCGTTCCCTGTTTTTTCGTCATTCAAATGTGTTCCACCGCCTTACGCCCGCGTCGCGCAGAAGATAAATCCGCGGCGCGCGTACGTCTTCCCTTGATTTTTTATTCTTTCCATACTTTTTCCTTTTGTACACCTTTAGTCCCTGTTTCTGTTCTTTTTCTCCAGACAAGTCCTGGCACGAAAAGTGAGAATACCCATGCATATTTGATATAATTTTACCAAGAACAGGGCTCAACAACGCCTAAAATACTTGATATCACTAGGCGTTGTCAAACACCCCACACTTGTGCCTTGCTTGTCCCCAAGCAAGAGAGTTTTTAACAAATTATAATAGAGAATCGAACAATTTTTGACTGTGTTTAGTTTCAAAGTTTATTGCTCTTCGAGTTAGAATGGAATAGTTCGTGAAAACATAATTGAGTTGTTCTTTGGAATTCATGGCTTTCTAAAGAACCCTTGATTACAAACTTTCTGTCCACAATGAAGTGTACTTACTCGTTCAGATTCTAAAGGCCATTAAGGAATTGTCCATGACTTTCGATGTTGTCCGTGTAGCGAGCTTTCAGAAATACCATCCCAGACCAGACGATCTTAGGTGGTAAGGTGCATAAGGCCCACCCATTTTAGACCTACCGGCTCGAACAACAAAGGCCACTGACTGACTTTTCCTTCCTAAATTCCAATCCTAAAACGGCTCAATCTTCTAAACTCGTAAAACTCAACTTATTTGACTAACTAATAGTATGATCACAAATAAATAGTATTTCTTGAAAAATACTAATGCTATCACAATCACAAACCATTCATTTCAAAATTGTAATTCATTAAAAATTTTGAAAAATATTGCTAAAAATTGAAAAATTGATCATTTCTGCAAAAATTTCAAAAATATCTCTTTCGACCGTCCACACCCCACACTTAAAACCGTACAACGTCCCCGTTGTACAAAAATTAATTCAAAACAAGGGAGAAAGAGTTACCCCTTTTTGGACGATGGACTGCTTGGTGCTCAATATCACAGGTATAATGCGTACAAACGGATCCTTGATTCATATGCTGGAGTTGTAGCGCTACAGTAGGACACGCCGGTGGTCAAGACAAGTGGAGGGGGCACGGTGACCCCACACTTGTCTAAGACAACTCCCTCTTAATTTGGTATATCATGCATCACTTAACAAATAAATTAAAACACACATGACAGAAAAAAATAATATATAGATAGATGTGTCATAAGTTATACATATATCTCAAAAAGAATAAAAAAGAAAAAAGAAAAAGAGAAAAAGGTACATCAATCACTACCAGGCGGCCTGGAGGGTCCAGCCTCGTGATCGTGGGACCTGGCTGGGAATGGTCGGGAGTGTCTGCCCTGGGCCGATGCGGTCTAAATAAGTACCTCCCCGATCCACTCGAGCTGGTCCAAGACTATCGTGAGCTGACCCTCAATCCGCGTGACTCTGGCCTCCAATCGGCGGAGGGCTGATGGATCGACCTGCTCCGTCTGCGGCTGTGCCGGCTCTGGTGCTGCTGGCTCTGGTCTCCGGCGTCTCCTGCCGGGCTGGGCGTATGCAGGCTGGGGTGCCTCAGGAGGCTCGATCGGGGCCCGGATGTACTACCCCGGGCGCTGCAGCTCAATGAACCGCATCCTCTCCAACGTGCGTGCTGTAGTACGCGATGGAGGTAGAGCAGTCAAAGAAGCTGCCACGGGGGCAGTAAGGATGCCATAGGAACGGGCCAGGCGGGTAATAAAATACCCCCTGGCTAGTGGACTGCTGGTGGAGGCTCCGGTAGAGTGAGTGGAGAGAGCGGTCGCAAGGGCGAAAGGGAGGTGGAGGAACCTGGATGGGTCGAGGAGGACCCACAAAAATGTCACGTCGTCCCCCGACACCTTCTCGCCTCCCTCCCGCTGCATGATGGAGGTGGAGACAATTCGGTGCATGAGGCGGTGGAGTGGATCACGTAGGTGGCTCTCCCTCGAGGCCCCCGCCTCGTACCTGACGTTGGACAGCGATGCCCAAACCTCCATGTTGGGAGCCCTGTCTGGCTCCCCCTGAATGCAAGACCCGAAGAACCGGGTGAAATATCGGTGCTGGAGGTCCGCGGTAGTGTAAATGCCTGTGCGCCTCCCGAAGTCTCGGAGGTTGCACTCCCTGTGCTCACCTCCCAAGCGAAAACGTACGAGCCTGGAACGCGGGTCTCCCGCCCTCGGAGCAAAATGGACCGTAGACAGGAACTCCAGAAGAAGCTCTGTGTAGACCACATCCTCGTCAGTGGCCATGATCCGGTCCCAACCTCTGCACGTGAATGACGCCTCCTCGTGGGTCCAGGTGCGATGTAAGAACGGCTCGATCGCACCCCAGAGCCCTGCGTCTCTAAGAATATCTCGATCAATGACCGTCGCCTCTAACACCCGGCGACTCCTCAAAGCATCCCTCCGCGAGGTATACTCAACAGAACTGGCCAGCTCCGCGGGGAACTGGAGGAAAGCGTGCTCCATTCTGAACATCATCTACAAAAAGAAAATATATCCACAAAACAAAATTTTTTGCAAAATCAGTCCCTTTTCTTCCCCACCGCACCGCGGCGCGGCCCAAGAGCAATGACGCGGCGCGGCGTACACCTGTTTTGAAAACCCGGGATCAAATCCCCATTTTAACCTGCTATATCTCATTTTAATCATACCACAAGGTAGCCTAAGTGCCGACTAGCTCATCTAGGGTGTCCATTTGGCAAAACAAACACCCGATGGGCTAGCATTAGTGATTCTAAGTTTTTGAACTTTTTGGAATAAAACCCTAAAATTAACTACCTAATAACTAGTTTAAACAGCTGATAGATAGTTAAAAGAGCGTACCTTGGTAGTAGAAACACAATAAGCAAGAAAAAAATGCAAGAAATTTTTGATCACCAGAGCTCCGAGTCGTGTGATTTGAGTTGTGAGCCGCGGCTCACCGTATAAGGGCAAAAACCGTCTGATCGTTTCCCGCGGCGCGCATTTCTTGTTTCCGCGACGCGCGTGTCGCCAAATCAACCCCTGCGCATCGGGTTGAGTTTCGAACCCACGTCGCGCAATTCAAAAATCCGCGGCGCGGTCTTGAAGATTTCAAAACTTTTCACACGACCCCACACTTGCTTCAGACCACTAATACCTGCAAAGGATTGATGTATTTTCTAAATTAATCCTAAGAAATATAAAACCTACTTATGACACGATGGGTTGCCTCCCAACAAGCGCTAAGTTTAACGTCTTCAGCCAGACGTTTTACTCCGTCTACAGCTACGGTGGATCGTATGCCTTCTTTCCTTGCTGCTTTTCAGTCACCACCGTTCTTTCAATGACCCACTGCCCCTCAAACTTTCCTGGGTCGAATGGCTTGTTGGTTCTCTTATTGCTGCCCAGTTGTTGCTTTCTAGTTAACTCCCGTAAATGCTTGGAGGTAGCTTTGAACCTCCAAGCTCGGTCCTTTCTTCTGCATCTCTTCAAGGTCAAAGGCTTGACATGAAGCGCGCCCAGTGCTGCTCCCAGTAGTTGTGCTGTGCCTCGTTTGTTGCTCTCATATTGCGTGTTATTTTCATTTTGCAATTTTGGCTTGCAGTACCAATAAAAATTTTCCAATCGAATGGGATCGGAAGGCAACATATCAGGATGCCTCCATATGTCCTCATCGATGGTATTAATTACATCTAATCTTCCATTCATTAATGGATCATGAGTGGTGATAAAATCATGTTTATTATTGTTTTCAAATTTCAATTCGTCGACATCAACTTCTTGATCATCGTCCAACAGGTGGATCGGAACCAAGAGTGAACGACTTGTTTGATCTGATGATGGTACAAAGTCACCCATCATCGGATCCTTTCCTTCAAATTTCTCAAAATTTTCAAAAATTACAGGGTCAGGGGTAGTATTGTCATCTACACCCCTTCCCCAAAAATATCGACAACTTCAAAAAATTCGGGAATTGTTGGGTTGGAATCTGTACTGTCACTTACAGTCCCCTCCACAACATCCTCATCAACCAAATTTTCTGGTGATGGTATGGATTCACCCAACACCAGATCAACATTATCAATACTTTCAAAAACATCAAAAACTTCAAAGGTTGCTGAGTCAGAAGTAGCATTGTCACCTACAACCTCTTCCTCAACAACCGTTTCGACCATCTCAGTGGTCTCTTGACTTTCCCAAGGTGTATGCCCTTCCATCACATATTCAGGTGATGCAAGTTCACACACATTATCATTGGTATAAAAATCACTCACCTCCGGTTCTGGCGAAGGTGGTGAACATTTCCAACTTTCCTCTAACCTATCTAAAGAAGCTTGCACTTTTTCAAGAGCTTCAGCCTGGTCCTTCTGCTCATGGTAGTTGTTATACATGAATACCCAAAGTTGGGCCCAAGTTACAGAATTCTCAAGCTGAGATGACTCCTCGGTCCGCCATCCATTGTCATCGAATGATCCATTGTAGCAACCATCCTCGTAATAGGTGTCGGCCGGATTTTCATAATCTTCATAATATTGATCCGAGTACATGTAATCACCCATTATAAGGATGTACACATACCAAAATTCAGCAAACTAAAATCAAACATCAAAAATCAGAAACTAAGTCCTACAACTCACCTAACCTAAGCGCACAGCTCCCCGGCAGCGGCGCCAAAATTTGACGTGCACGCAGAGGTCGTCATGCGGTCAAAAATAAGAGATAACCTAACATTCACTAGTATAATGGAGTCAGGGTCGATCCACAGGAGCTACGTGGTTAGCCTAGATGAGAGATTACCAACTAATAGTGTCACAACTATAGTCGGAGGAACTAATTTCTATCTTTCTACCTTGAAACAATATTCAAACACTCAAGCCAAGTTTAGCCAAGCTCAAATGACCTAGTTACTTTCTGAACTCAGAAGTACATATCTGAATCAGAAGCAATTGAAGGCATTCAAACTAGCAAAAACCAAGCAAGCATAAACTAGCTAATAACCAACAGTTCTATGAGACAGTTAATAGCCAAGATTTAATGCCTAACCTAACCGAGTTAGCTACTGTTTTCAGCAAAGAGAAACAGTCCCAACCAAGTCACAAACAAAATCCACACACAAACAAACAACCAAAGCACAAACTAACATCCAAAATACCGAAAAATCAATATTTAATGTAACCGAATGATTTCATTCACTCAAACCAATATCCAACATCAAATCAGTAACAAAACACTACTAAAAACAGAACCCTAAGCTGAAGATCAATGGTTGTCACACCCAAAGATTCAACTCAAAGCTTACAAATGTTTAACTAAAATGAAATAAAATCTAAAACATGAAAATACCAAATGATAGCTTCTGAAATGGAATCCTCGAGTCAAAGAGCTTCTAGGTCGATGTTTACACCAGGTCTTTGCTCCGGTTTTCGGCTGGAAATGCCTCTATTTATAGTTGCAAATTTCCCGTGACTGCGCCGCGTATAAGTGAAATCCGCGGCGCGCGTACTTATCCGTTCCCCGTTTTTTCGTCATTCAAATGTGTTCCACCGCCTTACGCCCGCGTCGCGCAGAAGATAAATCCGCGGCGCGCGTACGTCTTCTCTTGATTTTTTATTCTTTCCATACTTTTTCCTTTTGTACACCTTTAGTCCCTGTTTCTGTTCTTTTTCTCCAGACAAGTCCTGGCACGAAAAGTGAGAATACCCATGCATATTTGATATAATTTTACCAAGAACAGGGCTCAACAACGCCTAAAATACTTGATATCACTAGGCGTTGTCAATAGACCTTATTCCTTTCCAATGGACTAAAACGGCATGTTATGAGGATTTGATTGGTTGCAAAGGCTCGAGGCGCTGATCGATCGCGATCAGCACTAGGTATTGGTATAGACTCCAAGTGGGGGAGAGTTGCTGTTCTAAGAGAAGAACCGAAGTTTAATGCAAGTATAACTCAGTTATTGGAGTATGGAAGTACCTGCATTATGAATTATCAAGCATTGGTCTTGGGTTAGTTTGGGTTATGATAGTGGGGGAAGGGATTGACAGCTAATTAGAAACCGTGACTTTGGAATCTGTAGATAGGTTCCATAGGATTACCAAGTACTCCTTTAGGGGGATGGACGAGAATCTGGATTGATTTATGTGCTGACATTATGTCGGCTTGTGTTACTCGAAGAGCAGGAAGGGCCCGTCCAGCTGCTGAAGCTAATGGACCTTGGAGTTCCTGTTACCCAGTTGAAGATTGAGTAGTTGGAGACTACATACAATGTATGGTGAAGAGTGCGTGAGTGATGTGTGAGGCGAAGACCCACAGAAGAGGGCTTCTTGGACAGTTTACAACAAGTAGAAGGGTTGAAGCGGAAGGGGAAGAAGGGTTCCCAGTGTGACATAATCGCCCATTGAGGATGGCAGTCTCATGGCGATTAAGGAGACGGCGTGGGGATGGATACCCGCGATCTGAGAAGGCAGGGAGCTCGCCGGCAGCGGCGAAGGCCTTGAAGAGGGAAAGTTGTAGCTTGGAGGAGGAAGATGGGAGTGTCATTGCGTACTGGAGCTAGCAAGCGGTTATTGGTGCATCGAGTAGCTTTTCACCTTAGGGTAAAGGTGTTTGGAATAGCTTTGAGTAAAGGAAATTCTGCGAATTCAAGGAAGCGGTTGGAGATTGTATGCATTGCGAAGAGGCAAGGATCTTGGCCATGCTAGGGATGCATGGTCACCTCCATGGGAGTTTTGATTATTTCCGTTAAGGCGTGGAGAACGTTGGACGATTGTATTTCGTTTCAACTCAGGACCTTGACAGCAGTAGGAGCGAGAGAGTCGAGTTTTAGTATAAAAGGGCAGAGCATGGAAGGTGAGACGCCGAGCTGAGGAGACAACGTGACCTGTTGGTTCGACTGCAAGATTGCGCAAGCTATGGTGACTTGGGACACAAGGGTTCTGCTTGCATGGACAGATACACAGAAGGATTGACACAGAGGAATTATTCAGAGACCGGGAATCTACTTTAGTCTTCAACAAGAGTTATGTGGGACAAAAGTCTTCGAAATTAATAAGGAATGTGTCACATGTGACAGCTCATCACAGGAGCGCTAGTCACTAGTTTCAAGGAAGGAATGGATTGCGAGCCGAGAAGCCTTCCCAGGCAGGAAGGGCTAGGCGGAAGTTAGGAAGGGGTCGAAGCGAGGTTTTAAGGAAATGTCTTGGTGAGATTGTGTATCAATCGGGAAGGATCAGCGCTGAAGCAACATATTAAGCAACGATTGGATCAAGACATGACGAGGGTTATGTTATTCGGAGAATATAAGGGATGCTAGGAACAAGGATAAGCGTTGGCCAGGAGCATTGGGTCTTATTAGTTTAGTGATCGATTAAGGATTCTACGTCCTGGAGGATTGGTATCTCACGTGGGTACCGGGGTACTGTGCCTTGTTTAAGGTTGTGCCCCCTTGTGCCTCGGGGAGAGATAGGGTGTTGTCGGATAGAGTGTACTATGTTGAGGTGGTACTGTGCTGTGTTTTGGTGAGTACTTCGTGCAGATCGAGAGTGCCGGGTGCTTTATTGTAGCAATACTGCGTCGTGTTCCCTCAAGTACGAGATGCGGTTACAGCGGGCTGATGGGTCAGATTGGGTTGTGGGGCAGATGATTTCTGTACATGATGAGATAATGGTCTTTTGGGTGCCGAGGTTTAGTACCCTTAGATTGTTCAGTGGGATAGGAGATGATTATGGACTCCTCCATGATCACATTTGTCAGTCTAGTTGAGGTGAAGACTACCTTGATTTTGCCGATGGCTGTTTAGCTGGTAAGAATGAAATCCAGGGGCGGATCAGGATGACCCAAAGGCCAGATAGATCGGATTCAAGAAAAGAGTTTAGATGGGGAACAATGGAAGCGAACGCCTTAAGGTGAGATAGTTGGGTAAATGAAGGTTGTGGGGTGGGGTTAGCGGAGGTTGGCTAACCTATTATGGTCGCTTTGGATGTGTATGATATTTGATAGGATTATTCGTGATCTGGCCGGTAAGGAAGTGGGAATGGGTAAGTGGAGAGACGTTTGATCGGTGGGAAGGTCAAGGCCAATCACCAAAAGATTAGTAGCTGATTTGGTCTCCGAAGATTTCTGAGGTAGAATTTAGAGGTATGCCTATACGGATTCATCGCGGAAGTACTAAGGAACCCCTCAGTATGTTGATAAAATCTAGGATGTCGTAGACCGTTGGAGCAGGAGCGCTCGCTTTAAGTCTATTATAGTATGCTGGTCTACGAAGGGTGGATGATGTTAAGGCTCGGGAGAAAGTACTCCGATATGGCGCTCTGAATGGTGATATCAGGAAAGGAGGTGTAGCTCACTTAGGAGTTTAGGAGAAGGTTCATAAAGTTTTTGACACTCAACTTTGTTTCAGTATTTTGCATCACCCTTAGAAGGATGGCTGTATGGAGAGATCAATGTAGACGCTTGAAGGAGTTCCTTCGGGATTACGTTCTTAGTTTGGTGGGAGTTGCATTTTCCTATGCAACATTAGTAGAGTTCTTTATGATAATGGTTAGCACGCGATAAATCGTCTCTTGTGCAAGAAGTCGTACGGGAGAAGGTGTCAGGACTTTGGTGTGTACAGGAAGAGATTGCAGGCTACTTTGAGTCGGAGGAAGAATCATGAAGATAGACAGCGTTAGGTCCTGAGTTTTGAAGGTCGGAGTTTGGTCGTTAAGGTATCGCTTTAGGGGCAAGTTGGACATCGGTTATGCCGGATCATTGTTAGTATAGTAAATGGAATCTAGAGTTTAGTTAGACCTGTAGCAATTTTTAGATTTCTTAGTTGAGGCTGTACAATGCGACGCGTTCTGTAGCGTGCAATTGGGAGAGAAATTGCGAGACGACGGTCCGATCTCGAGTTCTAGGTTGGGGATTTTGTTCTTCTAAAGGTGTCGCCTTGGAAGAGAGTTATTCGTTTCAGGAAACGAGGAAAGCTTGGCCCTAGGTACATTGGATCATATCGAATCATCGCACGAGTAGGTAAGGTAGCCTACCGGTTGAAGCTGCCCAAGCAGCTTAGCCAGATTCACGACACATTCCACGTTTCGCGACTCAGGAAGTGTATTACCGATGAAACTTCAATTGTGCCCTTGGAGGGTATCCAAATTGATGAA